>JACERP010001355.1:0-22015 GCA_014080715.1 Scenedesmus sp. NREL 46B-D3 | reverse complement strand
AATGACAAGATCTTGGCGGTTGGAGGGCAGTATGACGACTCATATGGCGCGTCACAACACGTCATCAATGTGATTGCGCTGGACCTGAACACGCGGCAATGGAGCTTGCTCAAGGAGTTCTCACAGCCAGGCGGCCGCGGTGAGTGGCTGGAGTGGCTTGGCAGCGCTGTGGAGGCTTGTGCCTGCTCTGATACCTGACATGTTTGTGGCTGTGGCCTGGTGCATGCTGGCATCAGCTCGTGTAGCAGAAGCACTGCTGCCTTGCATGTTGTGCCGTGTGACCTGTCGGCTTTGGGCGCTCCACCTACCTGACAACTGAAGAGTGCCCGCATGCTCTTGCCTGCAGCTGCGATCATTTTTGATGCCTCCTTGGTGGCGAAGGACAACCTGCTCATTGTGTTCCAGGACTTGAATGAGATATCCCGGGTGTTTCTGTCCCTCGATTTGAAAACCACAAGGTGGCCCACAACTACTATCTGGTGGGTGGGGTGGTGTTTGTGGTGGGCTTGGTTGTGCAAGCACGCATGCTGGGGCACAGCACCACCCAAACATCAGCAACATATGCATGGTGGTAGATGTTGCAACAGCAGCCTTTCATGCAAAGCTGGCTGCTGTTGATACAAAGGCTGCCCATGCATGTAAAAGGACACAGCACTGCATGCATGCAAGTCAGCTTGTGTGTGCTGCTGCTGTCGTTGGCGCCGCTACAGAGCGATGGCGCTCAGGAGTTGCTGGACTATCCCCTTGTGTCTTTGATGACACTGGGCACAGACGGTGACTACCCACACCTCGTTGTGACAGCCAAGCGCCAGCTGCCAGATGCGGCAATCAACACATTGTCTGGTATGGTGAGTGCAGGCGACTCATGCAACGATGAAGAGCGCCACTGGCTGGTTGTCATGATGGGCTGCAACGTGGTGTATGCAGTCCGCATGACCAGGACGTGATGTCGAGTGTCCCGCGGTGCCTACTGCTGCTGGCATGCTGAACTCACCGCCTCGCTATATTTGCGCTGCTGCGTACCTGCCTGTGCAGAGGTAACCGGCCAAGGCGAAATAGGGTTCGTGGGTCCTTTAGAGACCACCGTCAGCTCAGGCTTGAAGCAGCTGCCTTGGGGCTCAGGAGGAAAGGTGCTGTCCCTCAGCATCCTGCAGATCTTGGGCGCCCCCAAGCTCGTCCTTTGGTCATCAACCTCCGCCAGCTTGCGGTCCCTGGGTGAGCCTGAAGCTGAGCGGGAGCAGGACGGCCTGCTTGCTTACTGAGCTCGCTAATTTGGAGGATCAAGCATCATGCATCAAACAATAGCTAAGGCCTAGCTAATGCACAGCTAGAGTCTGCTAAGCCAGGTCTGGGTAAGTGGCCAGCCACTGCACAGCTAGGGCTGCTAAGTAGCCAGCTGAGGCCCCAGCTAAGTGGCCAGCTGGTATCTGCCAAGCAGGCCTGCTGAGGCCCAGCTTAGCGGCCAGCTAGGGCCTGCTGAGCAGCCAGCTAAGGTTCAGCTGAGGCCTGCTAAGCAGCCAGCTGATGTGTAGCCAGGGCATGCTAAGCAGCCAGCAAGGTGGCCAGATAAGTACGCTGCCAACCCATAACTAGGCCTAGCCAGGGTTATCTATGTCAGTGGCTTGCTAAGGTTAGCTACGCCTGGCCCTGGCTAATCTTCCGCGAGGCCTGTTAAGTCGCTGCTATGTCTTGCGTGAGACTTTCCTAAGGTGGGGGTTAGCACCTTAGCCCCACTGCCACAGCGGGTTAGCAAACTGGCCATCCTGCACATAGAGAATCTACCCTGGGGCCCGCATGATGTTACGTAACCTGCGTGCAGCGTGCGTGCTGCCGTGTTTCATTGTGTTTACCCTGCAGGTCAGCACCGGCTTCGGTTATGGTCAACGTGGTGTCAGTGTACAGTATGGATGTCAGTGGAGTGCAGACCAAGCAACGTGTTGCACTGCAGCTGTCCAAGTTGCTGCTGATGCAGCCCCTGCAGCAAAGTTTTATCCAGGCTGCTGTCCATCGACCTGCCCTTCCATGGCAATGTGCAAGTTGGCAGTGCTGATGTGACTGCCATCCCCTATGTTGGCAACGTCGGCTTGGTGGGTTCGTTGGACACAAGTAATGTCGTCATCCAGCCCTGGTCAGACACTGGCATCATCGTCAGGGGGAGCGGTAAGTAGTTCAGGTGGCAGCTGCTTAGCATCGTGGTTGCCTGCAAAGCCGCAGCTGCGCATGTCATACCAGTGCCCCAGCACAGGCTGCCAACCATGCACAATGAAGCATTGATTATGCGGCGACAGGCTGAAGCAGGCGTTGGAGTTCTGATCGCCGGTCTGATTGGATTTTTTGACGGCAGCTGATCATGTCCGCTTGTACACAGCTCCACATCACCTCACATGGCTGTGCTGCTGCCTCTGCCAGGCCATTGCCGACTACGAATGTCAGCCAGCTGCCAGATGGATGCCCTTTGTGGTGATGATTGAGTTGCCCAAGGCAGCTGCAGCCGCCCCCGTCGTGACTGCCGTGTCCAACTACACCTGGTGTGCCACCCGCCGAACCCAGCTGGTGGCGTCAACAGTGGTTGGAGACGGCGCGGCCTTGAGATCAAACACGCAGCTCTACAGGGTAGACAGCAGCGGCGGGCCCCACCTCCTTGTGTTGAATGCTCAGCGGACAACCAATCCAGGAGGGGCTCTTGAGTTCCTCGACACAAACAGTGAGCAGGGATGCAACCCACATGGTGGTGGTGTGACTCCTTTTCACATCAGTGGCAGCTGCCTGGCACACGCTGTCAAGGGTGCAAAGCTGAACCCACCCGGCAGTATTCTGGGATGCTCTACTGCCACCACTGCAACAATCAGATGCATGCCTTTTTACACAACCATCCACTTGTCCTTGCTGCTGGCCGCTCGGCTGCTGCTGCTGCTTCTGTTCTCCTGGCTGCACTACGATGTTGCCTGCAGAACCTCTGCCTACGTGCCTCTGCAGGGTGCTTTGCTTCCTTGTGCATGATCATCAACGTGTTACGCGTTCTTCCTGCTGGTTGCTGCTGCTGCTGCTGCAGAACCTCTGCAGGGTGCCTACATCAACGTTGGCAGCGGTAGCGTCAGCAGCTTCGGCATCAAACCAGCAGAAGGTTACCCATATTCAGCGGGAGTCAGCACCTGCATGACAACCCTGGAGGGCCAGCCCATGTACGTCCAGCATGGTGGGCACCACTTTGATGGCGTGGCCTTGAAGGTGGTTGTTGGCGATGGACTTTACGTCATGCATGCTCAGCCTCTGCAGTCTCAGCACAGCATGCCACTTGTGCGGGGTGGTTCAGTGGTGCCAGGTGCAACTCATGCCGGCATGGCATGCAGCCCTGATGGGCATGTGTACGTCTTTGGAGGCCTGGCTATACCCAAGTACAACCCTGTGTTTGATGAAGAGTATAACTTCACGTTT
Source organism: Scenedesmus sp. NREL 46B-D3 (assembly GCA_014080715.1). Taxonomy (NCBI): domain Eukaryota; kingdom Viridiplantae; phylum Chlorophyta; class Chlorophyceae; order Sphaeropleales; family Scenedesmaceae; genus Scenedesmus; species Scenedesmus sp. NREL 46B-D3. The sequence continues at coordinate 18,580 of JACERP010001355.1, read as the reverse complement.
GAGCACCCAGTGTGGAAGCCGCAGCGCGCGCTGTTCAGTGCGAAGCTCCGTGGCAGCAGCCGTCACCCCTCACTCGGCGCAGTAACGAGGCTCGCAGCAGCAGCACCTGCTGCAGCATCCCCTAGCTCGCGCAGTGGCCATGCCATGGTCTTCTTGCCAAGGACCGCAGTGTCAGCGTTGGGGCTTGCAAGGGATGCGCTGCTCGTGTATGGGGGATCGAATGTGGAAGAGCCCAGCCTGGTCGATTCCCTCAAGGATGACTCTGAAGCAGCAACGGTGCTCAAAGCCACCAACTGGGACACAGCCGCTTGGCTGTACGACATTGCAGCCGACACATGGCTGAAGCTGGCACCCGTTGGCGACTTGCCACCTGGGTTGATGTATCATAGCATGGCGGTGGAAGGCAAACAGGTGAGAACAGTGCTTCGCGCTGTCGCCCAGTCCAACACCCCTCCTACTGTTGCAGCTCCAGCTGCTTGCTTCAGCTGCTTCATCCGCTTCAGTTGCCATGTACAACATCCTTAATACAGCCTGCCTCCTGATACCGCTTGCGCGGATGTGCCCTCTGCAGGTCATGCTGTTTGGCGGGCTGCGCTACAACAAGACCGCCAACTATGTGCGCCGCTCAACAGACCTGTACGTGCTGGATTTTAGTGAGCGCACGCCGCGCTGGCGGCGAGCAGCAGTCGACAACATCAACACGCAGGGCGCCTTCCAGCTGGACTTCCCCAACACTGGGATAGTGCCGTTGCCTGAGAGCGGCGCTGTGGCATTGATGCACAGATCGGTGAGGATGCTGCTTGTAGAATTCGCCACACGCAGAGTGTTGTACTCAAGATTGCTGAGTAGCGTACACGCCGTGCACACCTAGGGTTGCTGTTTTCGCTCCACTTTGCAGCACAGACTTACGGGTGAGGATGAAGGGGGAAGCAGCGCAGGCAGCAGCTTCAGCTGCGGCACTCAAGCTCATGCCAGCCTCTACTTCAGCACGCAAACACTTTGCCCCTTGTCTCTGTGACACAGCTGTTTGTTTTTTTGCACACAATGTACATCACTACCTGTTGAAGTCCTAGTCCGTCTCACATGTCGAGCCCTTGCATGTCCTAGCTCACTCGTTTGTTCTTGTTTGTCTGTGCGCAGGGCATCAGCCTCACAGCCATACCACAGACTGCGCAGGCGCCCAGCGCTGCCGTTTTCACCAAGTGGGGTTTGAACTGGGGCCTCAACATGACAGCTGGCGATTGGATACGCCTGCCGCCAGCCACCAGCACCGCGGTGCAGCAGCCGCTGCTGTTGGCAGGCGACATCACCATCACGGGCAGTGAGGGCGGCAGCGCCGGCAGCAGGGCTGGGGCCGGTGGGCGTGGCCTGCTGCAGCAGCACAGCCCTGGACGGGCAGGTTCTGGTCTCCTGGAGTTGCGTTGTACCGGCAACGCCACGTCTGCTGTAGCCATCAAGTGAGAGGCGGCGTACGCATGTTCAGTTGTGGTGTGATTTCAAAGTGCAACATGTTGCAAAGGCAGGAGCTTGTTAGTGCCAGAGCTGCAGTTCTCTGCTGACGGGTGGCAGTGCAAGGGTCGCCAGTGCTGTGCAAGGCGTGCTGTTAGTCCTGCATCAGCGAGCAGCTGCAGGGCGACCTTGTCTGTCTCCTGCTGTCTGTCTCCTGCAGGTCATCAGGGGCAGTGCTAGAAAATGTACGCATCAGCGGGTGCAACGGCAGCGCTATCAGCATCACTGTCGATGCTACCGGAGCCTACACAACACCAGCGGTTCTGCGGAATGTGCACATCGCTGGTAACAATGGCAGCAGCGGCGTGGCAGTAAGTGTGGGTCCATTTGCGTCAGTTATCATTGAGTCAAGCAGCATCACGGGGAACACAGCGACAGGCAGTGTTATCCATGCAGAAGCTGGTGCGACGCTTCAGCTCATCAACAGCACAGTATCTGGCAACAATGGCACTGGCGTGGCATTTGCTGGCAGCAGTCTTACTGTGTTGGGCTCCAACCTGGTGAACAACACAGCGGTGAATGGCAGCGCCATCAGCATCGCCTGCCCTGCAGCCATAAGGGGTGTTGACGGTTGCAACAGCATGACCTACATCAACGACACGAGGTTTGAAGGTAACATGGCCAAAGGCTCTGGTGGTGCGGTCTACATGAGAGACAACACCTTTGCAGCGCTGCACAACGTTACGTTTGTGCGCAACAGCGCACGGGAAGGCGGCGCGTTGGTGGCTGACAGGGACGCCTGCCTGTTCAACATGACAGGTGTTACCTTTGAAAACAACAGGGCTAATGACAGGTGAGTCAGCAGCTGCTGTTGCGGTTTGCAGGTTGCGGCATCGGTGCACATTATACCTGCTAATGTGCTGGGCAGCAGTGTCCGGCTCGTCGCTTGTTGTAAGCGCGCACCAAACACCAAATGCAGCGCATCCTGTAGTGCTGCCTCGGGGTGTGCTGCTGCTGCTGCCATGTTTCTTATCAAATTTGTCTGCTGTGTTTCTTTTGGTCAGGCCATGTGTGGCATTGACTTGTGGCAGGTGCCAACCAGATGTAGCGATCTGGTGCTGGCTCATGGACTGTTCCCACACGACCCTGTTGCGGCGTTCATGCATTTGGTTTCGCAGTGTTGGCGCGGTGGCGACGTAGGGTGCGGGAGATGGTGCAGGGCTTGCGGGTCGCTCTTGTGCAGGGGCTTGTGTCTCCAGCAGCGCACATGATGTTATCACCATGCGGTGCTGCTGGAGCCCAAAAAAGTGTTTGTGTCCTGCAATGCTGGTGCGCTGATGCGCTGCTGACGCGTGGCGCAAGCTGCTCTGAGGCCGTCACCTGGCAGGAGCAGCGATCCGCCAGCGCCACACTCAGTCTGACACCCTGCTGCCTTTATTGCGGTGATGCGTGTTGCGTGTCCTGCAGTGGTGGTGCGCTGTTGAGGCCGTTGCCTGGCAGAAGAAGTCGCCCACCGGCAGCAACAGACAGCTCTAACACGTTGATGTCCTGTGCGTGCGGTGGTGCGTGTTTTGATTTGCAGTGGTGGTGCGCTGCTGATGCGCGGCGCAAGCTGCCCCCAGGCCATCACCTGGCAGCAGGCCACCTTTGTCAACAACAGCGCAGGGGGCGATGGCGGCGCCATGCTCCTCACCGAGATGGCCAAGCGCGAGGTGTCCGGCCAAGGCAGATACGAGGGCAACATGGTGAGCCACACGATCCGCCTCTGTGCACGCTGCTGCACGCAGCCTTTTGTGTGTACCGCGTGCCCTGAACATCGCACTGCCAGCAGCGCCAGCGCACGGCAAGCAGTCTGTGTTACGCTGGATGATGCCACAACATGGCGCGGCAACGCCAGCCGCCAGACACATCACCACACTATGCTGCGGCATCGCCTACTTTGCTGTAGTTGCCTCATCTAAAGGCCTGCCAAGCAAGCTTTTGCCGGTGTCAAGCTTGCTGCTGCCCGCCTGCGCTTGCACCTCTGCACAGGCTGGAAATGACGGCGGGGCTGTGTACCTCGGCATGTGGTCGAGCAGCGTCCTGCTGTACAATTCGTCTTTCAGCGCCAACAACGCATCTCGCAGAGGTGGCGCGATCAGCAGCCTCGCCATCGACAGCCGCATCAGCCTCATCAACTCAACCGCCTCAGGCAACTTTGCAGGATACGCGTCCCTTGCACACCAGCTGCTGCTCCCTGCCAGCGGCTGGCCGATGCTTCACAGCGAAGGAGGCGCGGTGCATGTTGGCGGCAGCAGGGCTACATTGAGGCTGGTGAATGTCAGCATGGACAGCAACGGTGCTGCCAAGGTAAAGGTCGTATCAGCAGCGCTTCGTGCTCGGAGCACGCTGGCGCTAACCAAAGGAAGCGTGCCAGCAGCACGGCAGTGTTCTGGTAGTGCAAGCTTCCCATGTGATGCCCGAGCTACTGGTGAACCAGTGCAAGCAACTGGTTTGCTGCAGAGTTTGTTTGTGCGCTTGGGACGCAGCAATTGGCATGTTTCTGCATTGTCCGGCAAGCAGTGACCTCTGTGTGTATATTCTGCGTATGCAGGGTGGGGCAGTGGCTGTGAGCAGCGACAGAGGCCAGCTCACCATCAACAGCAGCACCTTCAGCTCCAACAAAGCCGTCAGCATCGGCGGTGCGGTGGCGGTGACAGAGCGCAAGTCTGCAAGCATCCACGACACAAACTTCACAGACAATGAGCTGCTGCTGCGCGGTCAACAGCGCTGCTTGGCGGCAGGGGGCGGCTTCTACTGCCTGATGTGTGATGCCGTGGCGATACAGGCTTCGCAGTTCCTCAGGAACAAGGCCTGCTATGGCGGTGGCGCTGCTGTCCTGCAAGCCGGGGCCCTCATTACAGTTGGCGCCCTGTTTGAGGGCAATGAAGCGGCCCTGTTGGACCAGCAGGGGCGTGCCATGCTGCAGCAGAGCAGGCAGCAGCTTGGCAGCGGCGCCGGCAGCCAAGAGCAAGAGGCTCTGGACATCCTTGGAGCTATGGACGCCAACACAACCGCAGACAGTGGCTTGTACACCGGAGGTGGCGGCCTGTACCTGTCCGTGGCTGGGCCTGCAAACGTGTCAGGCAGCGTCTTCAGGAATAACAAGGCATACAACGGAGGTGAGCTGGGAATGTGGGGGTGCTGCGGGCGCTGCTCTGTGTTGAACCGCAGTGGGGCGCGATGAGGAGCAGCGGTGCGGTGCAGGGCGCGGATGCTTGTTGTGGCTTGCTACAGCTACTGAAATATCAACATCTGGTATTGGTGTGTCTCGCTTCTGCCGCTGCTTGCAGGCGGCCTGCTGGTCCGCACTGACAGCTGCGTCCGCTTGGGCAGCCGCAGCGGCTGTGGCTTGGTGTTGCACAACGCCTCCATCCCAGCAGACAACAGCGCAACAGGTGGCGGCGATGGTCTCCTCGTCACCAACATCAGCTCATCCATAGTGAAGCTGCAGGACTGCAGTGCCGGCAGCAGCCTCAACCTGGCCACCAGCAAGGAATGCCTGCAGGGGATTGGGTTCCCTGCGAGCACCGCTGGGAGTGGCAGAGGTCTGCTGCAGATTCCTGCAAGCAGCAGTGCAAACCAAGGGAACCAACTGCAGGAACCAACAGCGACTGCTGCTCCTGTGACAAGATACCTGGTGACATCTGCTGCTGAGCTTCACTGCTTCAACTTGGTTGAGTTGGGTGGAGCGCCAAGGGACATACAGGAGGCCTGCAGCAGTGACTTGCTTGCAGGGCCAGGCATGCCTTTCAACCCCGGGTTCTTCGTGGTGGATGGGCTGGGCAGGAACGTGACAAAAGGCATATATGACGCTCAGATGCCGATGGAGGTGGGTCAGGCAGAGCAGCAGCACGACCTGCTGTTTGTGTGGAGTTGGCAATGATGTCTTTTTCTTGCTGGCTGATGCAAAGGTTGGTGTAAGCGCATGGGCTGTAAGAGCGTTGCTGTGGGCGGCGTCTCGCATGAAGTTTGCCCCACGCCGCGTCAGTTTGCACAGTCATAACGACCGTCATGCCGCTTCTAAACCCCTCACCGGCCCGCCCCTGTCTGTGCGCGCAGGCACAGCTGCTGCATGACGGCAACGGGTCTGCGGCCAACTTCCTGGTTGACAGCAACTCCACTCGCGCCATCGCCGGCCGCGCCGTCTTTTCAGGCCTGCGGGTCAGGGCACCGCCCGGCACCCGCTACACGCTGCGCTTCACGACTCAAACCGGCATCACCATTGAGCGCGGCTTGCTGCTGCGGCGCTGCTGGGCTGGTGAGCATGGCCTGGCTGCTGTGTGATGCTGCCCGTGTCGTGTTGTGACCCTGCGTGCATGGCTGCACCGACTGCCTGCCTTTTGCTGCCAGAGACATCGGTTGAATGCAGGTCCAGCCACCCTCTGCTTGACATCAGCCCGGTTGTTCAACCACCTGCAGCCAACCACTGCATGCTTGCTGCCGCCTTCTGCTGCTGGCGCCACCAGGTGAGGCAACCAAGCGCGGCACGGCAGGCAATACGCCGTACGTCTCGTGCGTCTTCTGCGAAGCCCCGAGCTTCTCCTTCTACCCAAGTGCACCGTACTGCAGCCAGTGCCTGTCGCTGCCGCGGGGCGCTGCTGCTGTGTGCAACGGGCCAGCAGTTGTGCCTGCTAACGGCTTCTGGCAGTCCCACCCGCGCAGTCCCAAGGTTGGTGCGCTGCATCAGCAGAGCAGCAGAAGCAGAGGACCGATTATGCTGCTTGCTGCATGCGCAAATTTCTCTAGTTCTTGGCTGTGCTGCAGGAGGCACGTCCAATCCTCAGCATTGCCAACTTCAGCGTGGCATGGCTGGCGGTCAAGTCGTACGCCTCGTGCGCCTTGTTGCTGCTGTGCGCAATCCGACATGGCACAAAACCACTTCCAGCATGACACTGCTGGCTCAGTCGTCCAAACGTCAGCAACACCAATCGCTGCCCCATGTGCCGCTGCTGCCCGCTGCTGCTGCAGCTGCACGGGTGCATCAACCCCAGCGCCTGCCACCGTGAGGAGCGAACCGTACAAGCCATGGCTGACTGGGCTTACGGCCACAGACAGTACAACATCACCCAGCTCAACCTCGCCACAAACCCCAACGGCACCCCGCTGCTGCAGAGCTACATGCAGCACATGTGCACGCAGGGGTACGAAGGGCCCCTCTGCGGCGCCTGCCAGGAATACCCCACGCTGTACGGCCACACCACTCACACCTGCAACGAGTGTCCGAGGCCTGCCCTGAACAACCTCTGGTACGTCGTCGTGTCAATGTTCATGTTTGTGGTGCCGGCCCTCAACATGTGGCTGCACAGCCAGAACGTGCGGAAGCGGTCAGCTCAGCTCCGCCGCGCACACATCAGCGGCATGCAGCAGCAGGCGTCGGCCCGGCCCGGTGCAGGGCTCACGCAACACGAGAGCCTGGTGGCACAGCCGCCTGCTCCTGACGCAGGAGTGGCAGGCAACAACGGCAAAAGCATCGAGCTGGCCGCACTGCAGCAGCACCAGCTGCTTGGCAGTGGTGGCGCTGTGGATGTGTATGGGCTGCCTCAACTCGACCAAGGCATGTCTGCCGCGTTCCCGCCCTCACACGTGGCAGCTGACAGCCAGCTGGACGACAAGTCGGCACTGCACATCAGCACAGCAGCAGCAAGTGCCATGAGCTACAGCAGCGCGGCATCGGCGACAGGCACCAACAACAGCGCTAGCCCCTTCATTAACGGGCAGGCTGCGTTCAGCCAGGCACCCTCCGGTGCGCAGGGGCTGCCAGGAGGGGCTTCGGCAGCAGCAGCTGCTGCTGCATCGCCCCCTGCTGCGCGCAGCAATGCTGGAGGCTCGTCATTTTCTCTGGGCAGGCGCCTCAACTCGGCAAGCGGCTGGCTGTTTGGCCGGTTCTTCGACCACCAGCTGCTGGATGACGGTGCCGCCCCACGCCTACTCAGCACCAGCTCACTGCATTCACCGCAGTCCTACGCCAGCCTCAACATGCAGCAGCAGCAGAAGCAGAAGCAGCAACAGCAGCAGCTGCAGCAGCCCAAGACAGCACGCAGCGTCAGCATGCCGGTGCGGCGAAGCAAGGATGTGCAGCACAGCAGTGGAGTTGTGGGCGATGGCGAGGGTGGCGAGCAGCAGCAGCAGCAGCAGCAGCTGCAGCGGCGTTCGTTCAAGTTCTGGCACACTGACATCATCATGGTGAGTAGCAGCCCAACTAGTGGGATTCTCTGCTGCTCTGCAGTTATGCAGCGGCGCCTTTCAGAACCTGTATCGGCTGACCCCAAGAACGGTGCGTTGGACATTGCACCACTCTTGATGCGCCCATCGCTGCCAATGCTGCATCGTCCAGCACTGCTCAACTGCACTTGCTGGTCACTGAGAGAGCAAGGCGCGACCTCTGCTGTTCCACATTCAACATGTGGCACTCACAAGCCTGCTGGTGCTGGTGCTGCTGCTGCTGCTGGTGCTCGTGCTGCTGCAGATGTTGGTGAACTACATGCAGCTGCTGGGGCTGCTGCGCTTGGTGCGCCTCAACTGGCCGCAGGTGCTGAATGAGGTCATAGGGTACCTGGACTGGACCAGCAGCGGCAGCACGTGGGTCAGCCTGGAGTGCAGCTTCGACGGCGAGGGCCTGCCACGGTCCATCAAGCGCGCAATCGTGCTGCTGCTGTGGCCTGGTGAGTGGGCAGACGATGCAGTGCCACTTGATTCTCTGTTGGTCGCTGCAACTGCCCACCACAGCTGTGTGGCAGACCAGACGAGGGCTGACAGCCGCTTTGCTGGGCGGCGCCCTTCACACAGGTGCAAGCTGTCCAGGCGGCTGTCAACTCACATCTGCATGCATGGCCCCCAGGCAGCAATGGAACCCGGGTGTGCTGATTTTGCCAGAGTGCACTTGCTCTATGCTGACGCACCTGCATGTGCGTGTGCCGTCACCCCTTGCTGCTGCTGTTCGACCAGTCGCTGCCGTCGCAGCCCTGACAGCGTACTGGGCTGTCTACGCCTTTGTGCAGTCTCGCCGTCGTGCGCCTGGCCAGTTCCGTGCAACTTTCCAGCGCTACCTGCCGCACATCAAGATGTCATGGGTGGTGATGACCTTCTTCCTGTACACCCCGACCAGCCGAGAGGTCATCTCGCTGTTCAGCTGCCAGCAAGTTGACGCAACGGGCCACTTGCCACCCCAAGCAGCAGACGCAGACGACGCGGAGGCTGCGCTGACGCTGCCCAACGGCCGTTGGGGGGTGTGGACCAGCGACACCAACGTCATGTGCGGGTCGGCGCAGCACCTGGGCCTCGTCATCGGCGGCGGCGTGCCTGGCCTGCTGTGGGTGTTTGGGCTGCCGTTGGCGTTGGGCCTGACGCTGCGGCGTCACAACAGGATGGAGAATGAGGAGCAGCAGCTGGCGAGCGAGAGGGTGGGTGCTGCTGTATTTGTGGTTTACGCAGCGTGGTGCTGAGCTGTTTTGAAAGCACTGTGAATCCAGCTTTGAGCTCTGGCAAGCGCCCGTGTTACCAGCGCTTTTTGCTCAGTAAAGCGGTGTGTCAGTGTAGAGCTGGAACTTGTGCGCTCAGCTTGCCGTCACCACGCATTTACCGTGCCCTGGCTGCTGCAGATCAGCTGCGATGCAGCGTGATTCTCATCATGTACTGCAATTTGTCCCGCTCACCACTGCCACTCTGTCGCTGCTGCTGCCACCTGCAGATCGAGCTGCAGTATGGACTGATGTACGACAAGTACCGCTACAGCTGCTACTACTGGGAGACCATCCTGCTCATCGAGAACTGCCTGCTCACGCTGCTGCTGGTGCTGCTGCAAGGGCAGCCACCCGCACTGCAAGTGCTGTGTGCAATGGCTGTCATCTTCATAGAGGCAGTGCTGCACGTGAGTACAAGTAGCAAAAGTCTGTTCATGTCAGACGACTTTGTGCACCGGCTCTGGCACGTGGTTGGAGTAGTCTCACCCTGCTCTTGGTAAACAAGCTGGGTCGGCACTTGAATCAGCAGAAGCCTGCATGTCACACTGAACATGTCATGTCTACTCGACGCAGAGTCATTTGGCCCATTTGTTGCCCCCAACTTGAAGTATACGATTTGTGTGTCATGCAGGTGACTTTCAAGCCGTACGCCTGCCGCATGCTCGACACGCTGCGCCGAGTCAGCGTGTTTGGCCTCATGGCAACGCTCTTCCTCATCATGCTCGTCTCACTGTCGCAGTTCGAGCAGCAGGATCGCGTCAACCTGGCAGCAATGGGTGCGATTGTCGCCGTCAACTGCTGCGTGCTGTGCCTGTACCTATGGGCTGCTTTCAGCGAGCTTGTGCGCTGGGTGCGATCCCTGCTCGACAAAGACAACAAGGGGTATGTGTCGAAGCAGGATGTACAGGTTGTACTGCAGCAGGCAGTACAAGCACTGCAACAGTTGGCAGTACGGTTTGGCCTGCCGGTGCGGCGGCAGCAGGCTGCAGTGCAGGCACTTGCTGCGCCTGGCAGCAGGAACAGGCGGCCACCACAGGAGCAAGCCATCGGCAGCGTGTACACAGTGAACCAAAGCGCAGATGCAAGCAGGGAGGTGCGCAGCGGCAACGTCGTTGTGGTCAATCCCACGCAGCTGTATGCGGGCTGATGGGATGGGTTAGGTGTGAGAGGATGTGAATCGGGCGGTAGTTGTGTTATCAAGCAAACTGTAGGGGTCCAACCCCCACATGTATTGGGTTGTGTTAGCAGTCCTGAGTCAGCTCCAGGCTCAAGACAAGTTTGAGCTGTTTGCAGCTGCTGCATGCTGTGCTTTGTGGGTAGGCAGCAAACTGAAAGTTGTGAATGGCTGCAGCATTGGGGAGGGTTTGTTGGAAGAAGAAGAAGGGGTTACAAGGTGCGTTCAAGCAGCTACGCCGCAACGGGCACCAGAGTTGAAAAGATTGCTAAAAGCTCAGCGCGGGCCGTCACTCGGAGGCCCACCCCTAGAAAAAGCCTCAGTGTGGAAGTTTCGGCGGAGGGTTTGTTGTAGTACAAAGTGCTTACCTATCGTTGTGGAATCTTCAAGTGAGCCAACAGTCAATTGCATCAGTTGATTGGGTAGGGGGGCATCCTGGTTTCACTGTTGTAGCAGATGCATAGCTGTACTTTACTGCCTTTGCTAAGCTTGAGTATCTGATTCATCAACCGCCGTCATGATGTTTGTTGCTAAGTCCCTTGTTGCTTAGTCTATTGAAGTTGTGAATGCTTTTTCTATATGCTTGCAGCCGTTGTGCAGTTCACTAGTACCAAGGTCAGTGCGCATCCCAAGCTAACACATCATGGTGTGTTTTGTACGAAGCCAGCGCCCCTGCCGTGCTGGCTTGCATTCACCAATGCCAGTCCGCTATTGAGCATTTGAGATAGCTATGCGTACCTAGGCGTTACACTGCATGACACTTGAGGCATTTTTAGGGCTTGAACAACTAGAGCAACTAGCATGGAGCAGCCATGTGAGTGCTGCTTTTGATGCATTGTGTGTTGCATTGGGTGCCTTTATGCAGCTCTTACAGTCAGCCCAAGGCATGCGACCGGCTGTGCAGACCTTAGCAGCCTCTGGCGTCCATGGCGGTAGACCTCTACCCCCACGCCCGTCCACTTGAGGTGCTTTGGTTAGGCAATGCATCACACGACTATCGACCTGCGACCATGCATACAGCTGCAGGTTTGTGGACATGCATGTTGCGCCTATCACGTTGTATGCCTCTTCTTGGTCGTTTGGAGTTGTGTCACGCTGGTCGGCTTCCTGGCGTGCTGTGGGTGGTGGGCGTCGCCCAGTGCGCCAAAGCACACCAGCACGACGCAATAAATTCTCCCAGCATAAGGGGCACAGGGCATGACACACACACACACACACACACACACACACACACACACACACACACACACACACACACACACACACACGGCAGTTGGCAGTTGGTGTGCGTGAATGAGACAGGCAAGCGTACTAGCACACATACTTTGGTGCGTGACCTCCATATAACACCAGTTTTGCGCAGTTGAGTTGTGCTGGCACCTGTGAAAGGAGCACATGTTGGTGGGAGTGTATGCGAGCTATGCATGCACATGTCATTGCGTATCAGATGTAGATTGCAGCAGCACCACATTGTAGCAGGGAAGCCAACCAAGCAAAAGGTAGAGTCACCCGGCCCCCTCATGCAAGGCTGCCAGATGTGGAGTTGACCATGAGTGGCTGCCAGGGCTGCAGTTGTGTCTTATCACGCGCCATCATCATCATCATCACGCGCCATGTAGTGCCTTGGTGTTATGAAGCATGTTTACTGTGGTGAGCAGTGGTGCCCGCCTCGGCTTGTGTCTGCTGCTCTTACTGGTTTGGTGAAGCAAGGGTAGGCCAGTGTTGGGGCTACCGCTGCCAATCATATCACTATGCCCGAAACGTGTGACCGTGGGTGCAGTCCATGTGGCATGCGTGGGGTCAACGATGCTTTTCACGGTACGGTGCAGCGACATGGTGCAGCGACAATGCAAGCACGACGACTCCAGAGATGCATGAGCAGGCTCACAGTGCAGCGGGCCTGCATGCGAGTGTTGCTGTCAGGTTGCTGCAAATGGGTGTGCAGCTTGCAACCTGCCCCTCCGGCACCACTCGTGACCAGCTGTGTGTGGCCAACATCACTCATGCTATGCGCGTGTTTGCAGTGACAACATACAACACTAAAACAAAGGCAGCAGCTCTCCAAAGTTCTCATCTATTAAACCGCTCACATGTTGCCCTGCCGCCCGCTGCCTGCGACCTGCACTATTGGCTCCCTGCTGCGATAGTTGTCGCTCAGGGTGCGTCATCATCATACCCATTCAAGCCATAGCATCAGCGCCATCGGCCCCGCGCCCCACCGGGGCGGAAAGAGGAGGGAGCACTGCTCCAGAATGTTTGCATGCATTGCGCACATCCCAAGACTTGACAAGAAAAGCAGCAATACACGGTGACACCATCCGACATCTTCCAGAACTGCCCCGAATATCATCAGATACAAAACGCAACACCTTGATTGACGAATCAGCCATGGACAAAACGCAGCGCAACTTTTCAGCGCAACCAGGCAGGGATCTGATCTCAGCAAACATACTATCCCTCTGAGCAGAAGTAGCAGGGCAATCAAACACGAAGTGTGACAAAGACTCAACTTCTGCACCACAACAAGGACATCCTGAAGTGGAGTTAGCTCTGCGACCGCCAAACTGACTAGTACGCTCATGTACACACAGACAACCCATACGAACACGCAAAAGCAATTCAATACCACGTGGAATTGCCACTGAACGCAAGTACGGCCTAGGCCTCCTGAAACCCATAGCATCAAGATGAGTGGGATGCACATGAGCCACATACCGACTCAGAGTGGAGTGTTCCAACGTTTCACATGCAATCCTTTCAGCATGTAGTGTCCTGACCTGCTTATTGACATGGCTCTTGCACGCACTGGCTCTGCCTTCCGCGGTCACAACATTCACACCATACTTGCACAGCAGGCTCTGCACATACTTGTGCCACGGTGTCACCGCCACAGCACCACTAGGACGCCTCCATTCAGCTGTAATCACTTGATTTGGCAGCCGAACGCCCTGCATACGCTGAATCCTGTAGTAGTACTCCAAAGCCCTCTGATGAAGCCACATATGCAATGGTTTCACACCCCATTCTGCCAAGAGAGCTGAAGAGCATGGGCGTTCCTTGCCACAGCGCATTGCGCATTTGATGATGTCTGTCTGCACTTTGTCAATCAGCTGCAGTTGCCTAGCTGTGGACGGAAACCAAACCTCACTGCCATATGCGACAATGGGACGGACACACGTCAGCAACAGTATGCGCTAACCTCCACACTGATGCTGCGGCTCTTCCAAATTGGCATGAGTGCACCCTTCACACGTTGCACCTTAGCCAGCATCTTCTCAAAATGTGTGGTCCATGTACAGGTATTGTTGAACCACAGGCCAAGATAGCAGTACTCCGATACAACAGGCACAGGGACATTGTTCCAAACAATGCCGGAGTCGACCAGCTGGCTGGTCTGTCTTGCTGGCAGCACATGCATGACGGCAGACTTCAAGCTGTGCAGCTTGAAGCGCCACTGGCAACTGTAATTGTAAACAGTTGCAGCCACAGCCTGAACTTCAGACAGAGACCCGCAGACAGCAACAAAGTCATCAGCCTGCATGGCTGCCACAACTTGGCCTGCAGGTTCGTCACGAGGGCCCATCAGGGTAACGCCAGGGTGCTTTGCATGCACGTCACGCAGCAAGTCGTCGATAAACAACAGGTACAGTGTGGGCGAAATAACATCACCCTCATGCAGGCCAAGGTCGCAGGTGAACCTATCCGTGGTGCAACCCTCATGAGACACCACACGCTGCGCGCCCTGATACAAGTTGTACAAGACACGGAACATCTTGCCACGCACACCCTTATCCCACAGCTTCTGAAACAAGCCATCAAGCCAGACCGTAGGGAATGCCTTGAAGGTGTCAACGAACAACACATATGACTCCTTTCCCTCAGCTTTCCTGCCATTAAGGACCTCGCTGAGCACGCTTTGATGGTCAGCACAACTGCGCTTGGGGCGGAATCCGTTCTGGACTCTCGTGCAGCAGCGGCGCCGCTGCTGCTGTAGCAGCAGTTGCGCGTGGCTGCTGCTGCTGCTGCTGCTGCTGCTGTTGTGCTGAATGCTGGCCTTGCTGCTGCTGCTGCTGCTGTGCTTGTGTTTGCTGCTGCTGCTGCTGCTGCTGCTGCTGCTGCTGCTCGCCCTCTGCAAACTTGATAAGGCGCTGATTGAGGACGCTGGTGTAGAACTTTTAGAGCACGCTGAGCAGGGTGATGCTGCAGTAGTTGCCTGGGTTTGTCAGACCGCCCTTTTTAGGCATGCTGACGACTGTCCCCAGCACCTGATGTACCTGCTCAAGCTGCCACATGAGGCTGCAGTACTGCAGCAGCATGTCTGCAACTGTGTTGCCTCCGTACTTCAAAAGCTCGTTGACAATGCCTTCCTCTGCAGGGTTGCCAGCTTTGCCTGTGCGTAGACGCTGCAAGCATGCAGAAACCTCGGCGGCAGTGATGGGCAAGTCCAGCGGGTAGGGTGGGGCAGCATGAGGTGCGGTTGAGTCATGAAGGTACTGCTGTACATTGGCGGCAACCTGTGTCATGTGCGCTGTGTCGAACTGGGGGTTTGAGGCGGCAAACGCTGCATGGCTACCAACACGCTGATAGTGGCATTTGAATGCATCTGCTTCTTCTGCAGGGGTTGAAGCCGTCTGTCCTGAGGGGTGCTGCATGACACTGTACACGGCCTCGCTCAGGGTGCGTGTAGCAGCAGTAGCACCTTAGGTGTTGATGAACTCCTGCATCGGCCATTTCATGAGAGACGCATGAGGTGCTATCCATTCACTTTCAGCAGTACAGACAGAAGGTGGTGACTAGCAGACATGAGTACTATGTACCCAACACGGCTTGTAACCACTAGCCGGTGGCTGCGCTGCCGCGAGAAGTGAAAAACAAATACAATGCCGGCGCACATGGCATGGGTGGCTGGCAATTAGTTGCAAACATGTACATCTGTCCTGTGTGCTTTTACCGTTGAGAGCAGGCGGGGCTTGGCTCCCCTGAAGCCGTAAATGGCCTGCAGAAGGAGCAGCAACAGCAGCATAAATGAACAGCAGTGTCCAAGCATTACGTAGCTAATTGATAATTTCTTGTGGCAGGCTTTGACAGGGCTCAGCGCTCCAGAAGGACAGCATGAGCCGAGTGTGCTGTCTGCAGTGATGATATCAACCCTGCTCATGTATGTAATGCATCAACCCCACCAAAGTACATCTACACCAAGGCTTGTAAACTTGGAGCGTGCCTGTTCAACCTGTGTAGCTCTCCACAGCAAGTCAGTGCGCAGCTGGTAGGGGTCACAGCTACACAGCTGCATAGCTGCACTAAGGCTTGCAGCCTTGGAGGCAACCTGTTCGAGCTGTGTGCCGATGTGTGCTGCAAGCCGCTGCGCACCTGGTCGGGGTCCCCCACCATGAACAGGCTGCTGCCGGGGCTGGTCAGCTGCTGCACCAGCTCAAACTGGCACAGGTTGGTGTCCTGGCTCTCGTCAACCAGTACGTGACGCCACCGGCCATGCACCTTCTTCTGCACCTGATCGATGTAGCAGCGCAGTCACCGCAGCCGCACTTTCATGCTGTTGAAATTGCCGCATGGTGCGCACATGGCACTGCATGCATCACGCTCACAAGGTATGCAGCAGGAACCAACACACTACCGGCTTATGGTGTGACTATAGCTGCCAGTTGCTTCACACATAAATTTGCCTGACCACAAGCAGCCTGCAACTCACACAGGTCTAGCTACTGGGAGCCAGAACGCATGGAGCTGCCGACAAAGTGGGCCTCACCATGGGGTTCTCTTGCAGCAGAGCCCGGGCGTTGTGCAGGTCATCAAAATCCATCAGCTGGTCTGCTGCTATTGCTGCCATGTATGTGTCGTATTGATTCGCGAGGTCTGAAGGGTAGGAGAAGCCAGACATTCCAAGCTCCGCCAGGATCTGTGCACCAGACAGCCTGCCACAACATGTCAATGCGGCAGGGCGCGTTGACTCGTTCCCTCCAAACAATCCCGCAAGGCATTATATGTTGTACCTTCCATGCATGCTTGCCGCACGATGATAACAGCTCTATGCAAGCAGAATGTTGCTGGGCAGACTTGCAACCTCAAACAGATGTGGCAGATTGTGGGAGTCATACATCTCGTCTTATGCGGCTGTCTAACGCTGCACCTCAGCCGGCATACACCTTCCAAGGTGCCCGCATAACTACCTAGCAGAGGGACAAGGGACGTGGCGCCACCGCGGGCATGCATGCCCTTTTCTTGAATCAAACGGTGCACGTTTCAACTTGCATGACCACCTAGCAGAGGGATGGGGGACGTGGCGCCACAGCTGGCATGCATGCCCTGGTTTCTTTAATCATGCGAGCATTTGCAGCCGCGGACACTAGGAAACGCACCGCAACGGCGACGCTGCAGCCATGCGTAGCATCTCTCTCCAGCAAGGAAAGATGGCAGCCAGCACGAACTGTCGAAACGCCACCCGCTGCTTCGTGATGCAATCAGGGCGTCATACATACAGCATGGCCCAAACGTGGCCAGGCTGATGCTGCAGCAAGCTTGACAGTAGGCTCACAAGGTGTAGTCACCCGTGTACGCCTGCACAGAAGTTTTCATGTTGCTGATGTCCGTGCAGAGGTCGTGCACATCACGGCGTGGTACATTAGGCGGCTTGCCCCGTGTTTGCGGTGGTGTGGTGTGTCCCTCCTCCATGCTCTGAATCTTGGCTTGCCGGCGCAGCAAGTCGGTCTCAAGGATGTCTTTTGCAATGCCTTCTCTGTCCTCCCTCTCCGCCACCTTGAAGTCTGGCTGGTCGATGTAGTCCCTGAAGCGCCTGCATGCATCACAATGATTTCTGAGAGGAAGCAGAGGAAGCCTTGACATGCCCGCTACATGCAGTTATGCGCGGTGCACAGAGGTCAGCCTGGCGTCTGCCTGCAGCAGGCATCTGATATGCAAATTCTGCTGACAGATCGAGAACTGTTGACGACAGAAAGACTGCCAGCTGCATGGTTCGTAACACCTGCTGTCAACAGCAGTGCCACAACATATGTGTACTCGTTGTACTAGTAGGTAACACAGCACTGTTTGCGCATCCGAGCCAGCATGAGCCTGCCTGTACACAGCGTCAAGTTTTGAACCACCTGCAAGGAACAGTTTGGGGTTCACAGGTAAATCTCATGTTACAGGCCACGCAGAAGCCGCTTCACCTGAGCAGGTTCAAGCAGAGCGAGTGGCAGGTGCATGGGCGCACCCTCCCAGCCACGACAGGACCCAGCAGCTGCTTGAGCCGCTCCTTCAGCTCGCCAGCCGCCCTGCGTGTGAAGGTGATGACCAGCAGCGACTCTGGCGCAGCGCCAGACGCTATGAGGTGCGCGACACGTGCCGCAACAACGCGCGTCTTGCCGCTGCTTGGGCCCGCAATGTGAAGGCATGGTCGTGGCGTATTTGCAGAGGTGAGCACACAGCATGGGTGCGGCGCAATGTGGTGACCCAACTCAAGGCCGCAACGAGTCATTGCTGTTGCTGTGCTGCGTCAATTGGTTGCAAGCGCCATGGAACATGGTTGCTGCAGCACGTCTTGCAGGGTTCAGCAGCAAGACATCCCAGACTCAACATACAAGACTGGGATCATCCAGGTTGGATATGGGGTTTATGCTTGGCAATGAACAGCCCAGGCCAGCAGGAGCTGTTTCCCAGGTAACACAACACGAAGCATCGCAGCTGCATCCAGGAAGTTGCAGCATCAAGTCTGCAGAAAAGACAACAACACGGGTCACGGTGCTTTAAGCACATACCTGCAATGACCCTGACATGCTGCTCTGGGCTGTATACTGCAAGTTGCTGTTCCTGACTCAGCTGCTCTAAAGTATTGGCTCCACTGCCACCTGATTGCTGCTCGGCCCAGTGCTGATGCCTGCGCCTAGCAGAGCTGCGGCTCACGCCTGCTGAGGCCGCTGTTTTGTACTGACTGCAGTGGAGCTGCAGCGGCTGACAAGTTGCTGCCCGGTGCTGCTTCTGCTCCTGCCCATCCATATGTGCGAGTGAAGCCCACCGCTGTGCTGTGGCTGCCGCTGACACTAGTGCTGCTGTGTGTTCTACCGATCCTGCTGCTGCGGCTGCTGAGCGCGCCAGCGTGCACTGGCAGGTGCATTGTGTTGCTAAAACGGCATGCCACGTAGCACGAGCCAGAGCTTGTGACAGCGCATTGCTGGTAGTAGCACTGCAGGCGCTTGCTGCCCTTAAACTCACAGACTGGCGTGCACTGAAGCAAGAGGAAGTTGTGTGCACAAACTGGCAAGCCCCCTGTCTGTGAAACAGCAGCCTCGTGTTGTGCAACGGCTGCTGCATGCTGCACCAGTGCTGGCGAGGATGCTAGCAGCCTGCTGGCTGTGCACAGTGCACAGCTGTGCTATCTCAGGTACCAGCTGTTGTCCAGCAGCAGAACTGAATTGGGGCACTACTAGCCGTCGGACGGCAG
>JACERP010001354.1:0-22018 GCA_014080715.1 Scenedesmus sp. NREL 46B-D3 | reverse complement strand
TTAACCAAACATTGCTAACTTTGTGGTCTAACTACCAACAACCACACTCGACGGCGGAGTCCCTTGTGTCACTCGTTGCTCACAGCTGCTGACAGCATCAGTTATCACACAAGATGTCGGCAGTAGGCCGACACAACCCAAGCGCCAACGAGTCGAGGACCATGCGCAGGTAGGGGCAACACCAGAACGGTCCATAGTGCTGCTGTTCTCAGCCAAATGCAGCTGCTGCAGATCTAACGCCTCTGGTGCTGCTCTCCGTGAAGGAATATCAGATCAAAGAAGAGTACAACCAGATGGTTGGACCGCAGCTTCCAGGGCCCGAGGGTGCGTATGCAGCACGCACAGTTCACTTGCTGCTGCTTTCTTGCTGCTGTGCTTGCTTCCTGCAGCAAGGAAAGCTCTCATGCATCACCTGACACTGAGCAGCATGGCGCCGTTGCGGTCTCAGACACGCTTAGTGGTTCTGCAAGCTTTGTACTGCACCGACATTCAGCATGTGCAGGAGCAGAAGCTAGTGTATGTGCAGTGGTTCAACCCATCACTATGATCTCGCTATGTACTGCCTGTTGTGTTGCATCTCATTGCATTGCACTGCTGTCTGCCGCAGGCCTCTCTGATGCTGCGCGTGTGCACATCTTGGAACAGAAGCTGCTGCATCTGCGCGGGTGGATGTCTCAGCTTGCAGCCATGATGGAGGCGCAGCAACATGCAGGCAGCACAAAACGCTCGGCGCCTGTTTGTGGGCGGCTTGCCTGCAGATATTACACAGGTTGATAGCGTAACAAGCGACAGACGGTGTGGGGGGCTAGTTGTTGCTGTGTGCTTCGGCTTGAGATGAGCAGCACCTGTGGATCGCTGGCCTGCTGGCAGCAGGAGCAGCCACAGCAGCAGGCACGCAGAGCTGATCCATCATACCGCACCCCTTTCACATCAGGCATACCTTAGCAGCGCATGATAAGATGCGGATGCAACTCTGGACCGGGTGCACAGCTGGCTGCAGCCTCCAGATGTGGCAGCAGATGCAGGCGGCGCTCAGCTGTGCTGTCTCAACGTGTCTCTACACCAGCAGCAACATAAACAGCTGGGACGTCTGCTGCTTTGGCCTGACGCGCGCCTTATGTGTCTGCGGTCCACTCTCGCCGCATCTGCAGGAGGAGCTGACAGCTTTTTTGAACGAGGCCATTCTGACGGCAGGTGCCGGCCTGGACAGCAGCCCAGCGCTGATGTCGTGCAGGCTGCAGCAGGACAAGAACTTTGCGTTCGTTGAGCTGCGCAGCGCTGAGGAGGCCACAAATGTGATGGCGCTGGATGGGGTGTGCCTGCGCGGCGAGATCGGCGTCAAGGTGAGCCGAGAGCTGTGCATGCTGTGACCGCTGGGGTTTGACGTTGTGGAGGTTGAGGGTCTAATGACGGGCCTTGGCGGGCGGTTCAAGCTGCACAGGGGCTACAGGCGGTGGTGGTTTGCAACCTGGTAGCTTGCTGCTTAACGGTTCTGCAGCCATCACCTGCCAGTCCTCAAACGAAACATGCACCACATGCTGTGATGATTGTCTCTTGGCTGCTTATCAGCAAGCCCGCTATGAGAGAGGGTTGTGCTCGCTATGAGAGAGGGTTGTGACATGTAAATGCCATGACCATCTCAGATGGTGTGAGCACTTGCTGCGCTGTGCATCGTACATCTGTGTCTTTTTCATGGTTTGCATGCGTGTCTTGCAGATTAAGCGGCCTTCCAAGTACGACTCGCACACGGCGATGATGCTGGGCCCAGTCTCGCCCGACCCCACCATAGACCTGCGCGGGCTGGTCATGGTGAAGCAGGCAGGCGCGGTTGGCGGCGGCGAGCAGGGGATGCCCATCACGGGGCGCTACGAGCGCAACTGGAACACACTGTACGTTGGTGGCCTGCCCATGGACTGGGGGGAGATGCAGGTGGGGAGGCCTGTGCTCCAACACACACAGATGTGGGCTCGTCCGATTACTATCAAGCACTGTCCCAGAATTTGACGCTGTATCTAGTTGCTTGTGCTTTGGCATGACAAGTACCCCGGGACTTGGGGAGGGCACGGAAACAGCTGCAGCGCAGCACGCTGTCAACCACTGGCATCAACTGGCAAGCATGCTAATGCTGTACGATGCTGACTGGTGTTTTGCGGCTCACCAACTGGAGTGCAGACGCGTTCATCCCGTGTGTCACAAGAGCAGCATGGTCGGTGCTCAGTGTGGTTGGCCCAGGTCATTGTGCTGCTGTTGCCGCGATGTTGTGTTTGTGTTGGCGGGTCCCGCGCTGTGCTTGCGCAGGTGCTTGAGCTTCTGCGCAGCTATGGCGAGGTCAAGTACCTGAAGCTCATGCTGGAGAAGGACAGCGGGCGGTCAAGGGTGAGGACGCAGCTGCAACAGCAGCAGCAGCAGCAGGAGCAGAAGCAGCAGCATTGCACATAGCTGGACCGGCTGCCGCCGCCGCAGCGGACTTATCTGCAGCAGCAGCAGCTGCTGGGTGCAGTCCTGGATCACCAGCCACCCTTGCGGCAGCAGCAGCACCAACACCAGCACCGGCCACAACACATAATGTTTTATTGAGTTGCACGACGCACCAGACATGCTTCTGCTGCTTGTCAGCGTACAGCTGCACATGTACTTGTGCCCTGCATGCCGCCATGGTTCTGGCCACCTGATAATCAGTTGCTGCTGCTCTTCCTGCTGCAGGGTTACGCTTTCTGTGAGTATGCAGACGACGCCGGCACGGACGCGGCGCTGAAGCAGCTGAACAACTACCAGATCATGAACCGCTTCATCACGGTGAACCGCATGATGGAGTACAAGGCTTCGCAGCAGCAGCAGCAGCAGATGGGCGGGATGGGCATGGTCATGGGCATGGGGGGTGCCGGTGGCGCCATGGGCTCGGCGGCAGGGATGATGGGGGGTGGCGGGGGCGGTGGCATGATAGCGGGGGGAGGAGGCGGCGCCGTTGTGCCGATGCAGCCCGGGTTGGGCGCTGCTGGCGGCGGCGGCTACCAGGGTGCTGCTGCTGGCGGTGGCGGCATGATGGGCGGGGGAGGTACAGCAGCAGGGGGTATGGTGATGGGCAGCATGGGCGGGTATGGGATGCATGGCGCTGCAGGCATGGGGATGGGAGGCCAGGCGACTGGGCAGATGGGCATGGGCGGTGGCATGGGGGCAGGCATGGCGGCTGGCATGGGCGCTGGAGGGATGATGGGTGGCGTGGGCAGCAGTCAGGCATGGTGGGCGGGATGGGAGGGCAGCAGCAGCAGCTTGGGGGCATGATGGGGGGTCAAGCAGCGGGATTGATGGGGGGTATGGGCGGGCAGCAGCAGCAGCAGCAGCAGCAGCCGATGTATGCAGGGCAGCAGGGCCAGCAGCAGATGGGTGGGGCGGGGGGGTATGGAGGAATGCAGCAAGGCGGCTACGGGCAGCAGCAGGTTGGGGCTGGTGTGGCGTGTACAACCCCATGGGCGGAGCTGGGGTGTACAGTGCGCAGCAGCAGGATGGATACGGCGGCGCTGCTGCTGCAATCCCTGGGTTGGGTGGTCAGCAGCAGCAGCAGCAGCAGCAGCAGCCAGGGTACAACGTGGGCATGCAGCAGCATGGCGGGTATGCAGGTGCTGCTGCTGTTGCTGCTGGGGGCACTGGTGCTGGAGGTGCTGGCGGCAGCTATCCTCAGCAGCAGGGTGGGGTGCCATCGCGTCAGGGGGATTATACAGCAGCACCAAGCGGACCAGCCAGCAACACTGCAGCAGCAGGCGGCACCCCCACTGCAGCAGCTGCAGCAGCTGCAGGCATGGGAGCAGGCGCTGGTGTCGGTGGTGCAGCGCAGCAGCAGATGGGCGGTGCCGCAGCATGGCAGCAGCAGCCAGGCGGGCAGATGGGGTATGGGCAGCAACAGCAGCCGCAGCAGCACGTATACGGCAGCTTCCCTGGTATGCCCCAGCAGAACTGGAACATGGGGGTGTACAGCAGTGAATGCAGCAGCAGTGACTGCAATGCTGCTCTTGACAGTGCAAAGGAGTGCATGCCAGCAACAGCAGCGGCAGCAGCAGCACAGCAGATAGTGCGCCTGACATATCCCTTGACCGGCATAGTTCGGCAGAGTGGCTGCTTCAGCATGGCCGCAGCACAGCAGTTGTTCATGGACAATTGTGCGGCACAGGAACAGCGCTGAGTCAGCAGCAGCAGAGGTGGCAGTGCATGCTCCCGCTGCGGCAGCTGAAGGCAGCAGTGGCAAGTTGTGGCTTGCAAAGCTGCTGTGCAGCTGCTGCTGTGGCGTGTTGGCAGCTGTTGCAGCTGCCCTAGCTCTGCTGCCGCTGCTGCTGCTGCAGCAGCAGCAGCAGCATTGCTCTTGGAGGCAGCAAGCATGTCCACCGCACTGGTGTCGTTTGCTGCCGGGGGCTTTCCATCCGCCAGAAGTAGGCATCTCTAAGGATCTGCTTGCTGTTGGACATGCCGCTGTGGCGCAACGTGCAAGGATGCGTGCTGT
This sequence comes from Scenedesmus sp. NREL 46B-D3, assembly GCA_014080715.1. NCBI lineage: Eukaryota > Viridiplantae > Chlorophyta > Chlorophyceae > Sphaeropleales > Scenedesmaceae > Scenedesmus > Scenedesmus sp. NREL 46B-D3. The sequence goes on along the minus strand of JACERP010001354.1, from coordinate 17,526 downwards.
GAAGAAGAGCTGCTGTCATCTAAGGGCAGGGCGGCACAGCGGCACTGATGCGGGAGCAGCACAAGAGCTGGTGGCGGTGGCTGCGGGACTCAGTGGCAAAGGAGGTATGTGGAGACAAGGTTGTACAGCTGTGTTGTTCTTTGGCCCGGGATCGGGCTGCAACATCTTGGGGTTTGGTAGGCGCGCCCCGCCCAAGTACCTTGGTCAATCCGCTGCCGCTGCATGTGTGCTGATGTGTCAGTCCCTGCAATTGTCGCGACTGCTGTTGGCCGTGCTCTGCTTCTATACCGGTTCGTTGGCACCTGTGAAACGGCTGGTTGTTTGATGTTACACGCTTCCTTTTTTTGCGCACATTGGTGTCTGCCGCGCTGCAGCTGCTAGGGCTGTATACAGATAAGGTTACGTTTCCTCTTACTATGGCTGAAGTGTGCATCAGTCATCACTTGGTGCTGTTTCTGTGCCTACCTGCTGACCAGTGTCATCGAGCACAGTTGCAGTTGAGATCTGCAGCCGCTGTGCGCATCATAATGTTGGCATGTCGCTCATATACTTCCCGCTGTTTTGTAGTTGTTGCTGTTGCAATCTGTTGCATGAGCCGGCGTCCAGTTGCATGTCTTCAGCTGCTTTGGTTCTGGGCGTGTCCTGCGGTAGGCCTGCCGCCAAAAGTTGCTCTGCAGCAAAATGATGAAGACGCACCACAACGGCAGGTTGGAGCACAACACGCACCTGTCCTGCTTTCCCTTGTATTGTCTGCCTTGTTGTAATCTACAGTCTACCAGTGTTGAGGTTCTTGGCTGTGGCTCAGCCAATTTGGCTGCCTTCCTTACAAGCGTCATCAGAAGACCATGCCGGTGGGGCCTGCCATGTTGGCTGTCTGATTTCACGTACATCACTGACAGAGCTTCTGGCCTGCTTACATGCCATATCGTTGCTGTGGTTGTGTTTGAAGGCCGTTTAAACCACATCATGTGGCATCCCCAAACTTTCAGTAGGCACGTCTCAGGTAGGTTGCGCAACGCAGCCACTATCTTTAGTAAAGCCAGATCCCTTGCAATGCCCAGGGCGGCATGCCGCGCGGCAACCGGTCATGCGGTAAGTAACTTTACATCAACCTTCTGTTGGTTAAGCACTCAGACCAATCAGGGTTCATGAAACCATGATCATGGTTCGGCTGTCATGCTTGACACATGTGTTGGGAGTGCAGGCTTGGGTTTTGCGGGGTACGTGCAAAACACAATGGAGCTGTTCTCCCTCTTCCTTCCGCTCCTGTGGCGCTGGGCCGATAGCCTAGATGCCATGGCTTGAATGGGTAACATGATGCTGCTGATTTCAAGGTAGTGTTGGGCGCTGCAGTGCTCCTCTGCAGCTTGGAGCAGCACAGAGGTCCGGACTTGGTCCATGACTGCTGCGCCCTAGGCCTGTTAATCACATATAGGACCTGGTGCAGTCGCCGTTGCTGAGCAGCATCACAAACTAAGTCCACCTTTCCAGCGGAGGGGTGGGCAAGTGTGGTTTTTACAGGTGCCAAGCAGAGCAGCTTTTAGGTTGTGTGCGCACGACATGGAGCTGTACAACATTGGCCTGTTGCGGTATGTCATGACCAGAACTGGTACTCCAAGATCCGTTCTGAGAACTTCAGAGCTATCGCTATTCCTGAGAGCTAGAGCTATCAATGAAAGCTATGAGCCACTTATGGGCATCTACTATCTTCAGCTTTCGACACAGCTGTTTCTCATTTCTCAATCTCAACGGTGGGGTTTGTCCTGCCTTGCTGGTCGAAGGTACAGTTGTGCAATCCATCCACTCTCTGTGGTGTGACTGAACTTGACAGTGCAGCATACTGAAGTTTCGTTTCTGGCTTCTTGCCTACCGCGGAGCCCTGTGAAGAAGTTGGGGAACGATGCACCGTACAACAGCCATCGCAGGGCCTTGCCGACTTCTGCACGCTACACGCTGTTATTAATTGTGTCACCTGGTTTGTTGTCGGTGAATGTCACAACCGGTGACCGAAGGATGGCAGGCTGTCACTTTGCACACTTTGCAGGCTGTCACTTTGCACTGTCTCTACACCCACTTGCTTCGGTTGTCTGGTCTAAACCGTGGTACTACTTGTATGTTGCTCTGATGTTCTAATTATTTGTTGCCTTTGCGTGTCCGAGGGTTCACAAACGCCTTCCGCGTTGACAATCAAACAGAGGCAAATAGACCGCAAAGGCTGCTGTGCTTGTATGATAATCATTGTTATGACAAATTTCTACGTTTCTCAATTACTATCAAGGCGCCATGCTGTCTGTGTGCTGACCTGCTGCATTTAAAGCAGCAGGCCCGTGCTGCGGCGACAGAGTCACGCTGCCAGGCCTGGTGACGGTGAACAGTATTGTAATGTCGACGATGGCACAGCGCAGCAATGGCCTGGCTGGCGTGGCCGGCGGGGAGAACTTGATCCTGACTCCCTCCAAGCTTAGGCTGTACAGCTATGTGTTTGGGCCTTACGTCACATGCCTTTGGCTGCCCAACGCAGTATTTGCAGCTTTGTTGCTGTGGAAGGTAAGTATGGCACGTTTCTTGTCAGTAATGGAAGTTTTCTCCACCGACAGCCAGGCCAACATTTCTCCTGGTGTGTGGGCTGCTGCTGCAGATTGCCTATGCTGCACCTCTGGCGTGGTGGACAGTGTTCCTGCCTCTGTGGATCGGGCATGGCGGCCATCTGCTGCTAGTGCTCAGTGTGCTGCTGAAAGCGGTGAGGTGTAAGACTGCAATGGACCAGCTGCTAGAGTTCTGGACAAGCTGCCAGCAGCAGCAGCAGCAGCAGCAGTGCCATGGGTGGCATGCACCCAAGCACCTGCAACCTGGCTAACACCTCGATGCAACTCCTAGTATTGCAAAAGCCGTCCTGCAAGCAACAACAAATGCAGCAGTCCTGCCGAGTCAGTCATGTGGCCTGCTGCAGCTGCCAGCCAACACTGTGCTGTTAACTGATTGTGCGGCATCCATGCCCTGCCCAGCTCGACACTTGCTCTTGATACACCTGTGTCAGCCTGAAATCAAGCCCTGACCCTTCCTGCAAGCAATGGAGCTGCATGGCTCACCATCTCGTGTCCCTCAACTCACACTCACACCTCCTGCTGCCCTTGCTGCTTGCAGGACAGACTAGTGGAGCAGCAGTTGGGCCCAGCACCACCTGCACGTGCCTCGCCAGGCATGGTGATGCAGTACAGCACCATGATGGCTGAGCGCCGTGCATCACTGCTGGTGGACAATGTCTGCAGCTTGGTGGAAGGGCTTGCAGGAGTCATTGTCAAGGTGGGCATGCTGCATGTTGCAGCTGGTCTGGCCTCACATCAGCAGCGTTCCAAGCTGTACCACCAGCGGGGTCAGAGGCGCAAAGACAGCTTAGCACCAGCAGCTGCTGCTGCAGGCTGTGCCAATACCACTGCATAAGGGACGCGTAATGTCTGGCGCTGGGCAGTTGCTAGGGGACCTCGACACTGTGGAGGACCACGGGTTGGATGTGTCGTCACTCAGCGCTAGCCTGCAGCTGTAAAGCCAGAGGTTCTGCAGCTGGTGTTTGGTCTCAGCTGTGCCGTGGCACTGCTGTCCTGCCAACCTCTGCTCCTGCAGTCGCTGATTTGCAAGGCCCTGACCGAGGGCAAGCTGGGCTATGACAAGTCTGACTTCAGCTGGCGCCTGCTGATGCTGCCGGTCTGGTGAGCTTCCCACAAGTGCCACCAGCAAAGCCAGCACGTTGGAGCAAGCGCAGTCCATGCTGCAGCCAGCTGTGCCTAGCATGGGGAGCACCAGTAGCCCACACACCGGCTCGGCTCACTTCCAGCAGTCCCAGCCGTCATCACCTCTTGACTGCTTGCAGGAGTAAGTGCACTACCCTTGCAGGCCGCTGCCTGATGCCCTTACAACACCAACTGTCTCGACTCGCAGGATTGCCTGGTTCATCACATTTGTCGTGTCGCTGTTCAAGCCGCGCCGTGAGCGCACCTTGGGCAGCATGCGCGACCTGCTGTTCATCTGCCTGGTGTTTGTTGCGCTCAAGCTGGATGGCGTGGCTGCTTACACCTGGAGTGTGGTGTTTCTGATCCCGTGGATGTGGTTTGGTGCGCTGTTCCTGGGAGCCATCGTGGTGAGCAGTAGTCCTGTATTGCTGCTGCCACAGCGCGGCCAAGCGATAGTGCGCAATGCCTTCAAGCAGGTGTGCAATGTGGTCCATGCAGCATGGTGTAAAACAGGGCAGGGCTCAGTTGCTTGCAGCAGGGGATTCCAGCACATTCTTGGCTCAGCATGAGCAGCAGCTGACTTGCACTGCCTGGCTTCTGCCTGCCTCCTGGCCTGTGCTTCCTGCGCAGACCGCATGCGTCATTGTTGTGGCATATGCCTGCATGGACTTGCGCGAGCTCGCCCTTCCTGGCGGCTTCCTGCTACTGCTGGTGTCAGCTGCAGCGCAGCTGCCGTTCTTCGTCTACCTGTGCAGCTACCTGGAAGGGGACAGTAACATCACCGTGCAGGTTGGTTCTGGCTGGGTCGCAGAAGGGTGCAGCTGGCCTCAGGTGGTGTTATAGCAGTATGTAGCTCTCGGGGGTCCCCTGGGGGTGGTGATGGCTCCAACAGCTGCGGTCCGTTTCAACTGCTTAATTGCTTCCTGCAAGCACAGACCTAACTGGCTGCACAAGGGCTGGCCCCTGACCTGATGAGGCAACTGCAAGCGACATTGACTTGAGCCTCATACGGCCCTTGCTGTGTGCATTGCTCGCACCCTGTCATTGATTCAGGACCCTGTAGCCACCGTGCTCACTACTGCTGCTGTTCTTTGAACAATGCTGCAGCAAATCTTGATCCCTCAGATTGCCAGCTGGTTTGCCATGTGGGCATCTGGCCTCATCATCTGCTACGGACTGCTGAAAAAAGAGCAGCTGCGCGCAAGACTGGCAGCAGCGGGACAGGTGCGGCCGCATGTCATGCATGCTGTTGCTGCAGGTCTTGCCCGTGGACTGTTGTCAGCACTGCTGGATTTCCCCTCGAGATTTTTCATCTGTCAGCTTGCTCGCAATGTCGGTAGGTGCTGTGGTGCTGCCCATTGCTTGCTGTGAGTGAGCACACGCATCAGCGTTGCGCCACTGCACGCGTGCCTCTGGCTGCTGTTCCCGCAGGTGTGGACCGCGCACGAGTCGGCTGCGCGTGAGCTGATGAGCCTGGAGCTCGACGACATGCGCGCTGCTGTCGACAAGATGAGCGACGACGAGCTGGCAGAGGTTGCCGTGCGCATGATGGCGGTGGGTGGGGCGCGAAGCTGGGGTGGCGGCGAGGCCATTGCAGGGAGCGGCAGCAGTGCATGCAAAGTTTGGAGCGCATGCGCTGCAGCACAGGAATGCTGCAGCAGCATCCTGCAGGGAATGATAGCGCATCACGTGAGCTGGGCGGCCGCTACTAGCAGCACAGCTTATCATGCAGTACTGTTGTTTCAGAAATTGTGTTAAGTTTTAGAAAGGCAATTGTCCTGTTGAAGCCCTCATCAACATCAACACTGTAACACGCTTCCATATGGTTTTGTTGCTGAGCATCCTGCACTGCTGCTGCTCCTGCTGCTGCTGCCTGTACTGTCCACTTTGCAGGGTAAGGCGCAGCCGCAGCAGCTGCTGCGCGTAGGCAGCACACTCTACCGTAGGGCCCTGAGCTTCTCTGCTGGCAGCCCTAAAGGCACCCTGTCAGTTGTACGGCGCATTGACGGGGATGGCACCGCCCAGCTGGGCGACCTGATGGGAGCTGCAGCAATGGAGGAGGTGAGCAGCAGCAGGAAAAAGAGCAGCTGCTGTTACACCATTGCAACGCAAACAATGCACATGCAGTAGCACCTTCCATCAAGCTGTGGCCTGGCATGCTGTCATGCTGGCTGTTGCGTCAGCTGCAGCTGGCAGCAGCTCACCCTTTGCAAGCACATGTACAGCAAAGGATTTGAGGCGTTGCAAGGCTGAGGAGCTTCTGCTGCTGTTGCGGTGCTGCCTTGCAGGGCCGACCTTGGCCAGCACTGCCCTTGCAGGCTGGCGAGGATTCTGGCACAGTTTGCGTCAGCGTGCAGCTGCTGCCACGCCAGCAGCCAGCACCTGCACCAGCCACCGCTGCTGCAGCACCTGCTGGCAGTGCAGAGAGCACCGCAGACAAGCAGCAGCGGCAGGCAGAACCAAGCATCAGGATAGAAGTGGCAGCAGCGGCTTGCGAAGAGCTGGTTGCTGACCAGGTAAAAGGCGGCATGGCGTCAGCAGCAGCAGCAGCAGCAGGCACGGCAGCAGCACGCATTGCAAGCCCTTGTGGCGATGCTGACGACGGGCTGTGCACAATCTGCTACGACAGTCAGGCCAGTTGCGTCTTCATGGAGTGCGGGCATGGCGGCTACTGCTGGCGCTGCGCGCATGTGCTGTTTGCGCGGCCGCCCAGCGAGTGCCCCGTGTGCAGGCAGCCAATCCAGCAGGTGGTGGAGCTGGAGGATCCTGCGGGTGCCCGGGTGGGTGGGGCGGTGCGGGTTAAGGCACACATGGGCACACCCAGCAGCAGCGGGGCTGGCGGGGGTGAGGGATCCGGCGCCAGATGGTTCAAGGCATGATGGGCAGGCCCAGCCCTGCGCAGGTGCATGGCCTGTGGTGGCTTGGGTGTGCTGAGGAGTAGGCTGCTGCAGCAGACTGTAGCAGGTGGCAACACATGTGTCTGGGGGGTAAATAGGTCTCAAAGTTTTGTTGACATGCAGATCATGGTTTGATGTGTTGGTTCTGGCTGCTGCTTTGGCTTTGATGGGCAGGCCCAGCCCTGCGCAGGTGCATGGCCTGTGGTGGCTTGGGTGTGCTGAGGAGTAGGCTGCTGCAGCAGACTGTAGCAGGTGGCAACACATGTTTCTGGGGGTAAATAGGTCTCAAAGTTTTGTTGACATGCAGATCATGGTTTGATGTGTTGGTTCTGGCTGCTGCTTTGGTCGCAGCAACAGATAGGACAGGCAAAGAGGCGCAGTCTGTATGGTCGTGTCCTTGATCAACCTGCCAAATTAGTGTCTGCATGATCGCTTTCTCATTTCATCGGCGCCTGTCTCGTGTCACATTGCATCACTTGAATTCCTTATAGCTTATCAGCGATGCTGCAGAAGCATAAGGCTGGCCAAGCTGTACCACACTTGCTTTATCTTGAAGTCAACATGCACCAGCATTGCCAACCAGCCTCAGCATATGGGCAGATCTGCTGCGGCCTGAAGTAGCACAGCAGTGTGGTGACAAAACACAGTGATGTGCAGTGGTGCTGGCACACGCACCCGGGGGCCGTCACTCACCTCATCAGGCTGCAATGCCTTTTGATGTACTCACGCAAGCCAGTGCATGCTGGTATATTCAAGCTCATGCATGCTGCTATGCCACTGACGGGGGGACATGCAGCTCCACAGACACAGGCAACACACGCACAGCACCACTAATGTTTGATGGCGTGACCCCTTGGATGCCATACTATGGTGGTGCATACCTCAGCAGGATGCATGCAGTGATGTCTGGCATACATAAGCAGATACTTGGTTCTGCAAGTCAGTCAGGCATGGCAGCTGCCTGTCAGCGACCTTTCATGTGACTTGCAGTGCTCCAGTCATTCCTGCCCAGGCATATGGTGCAGGCATCCTCGCAAGGGTTGTGACTGGGCCACCAGCAGCTAGGTTTACCACCTAGGGGACCAGCTGCCTTGGTTAGACAACAAGTTGTTGTTGTTATCAGCATGTGTTCAGCAACGAAGCCAGGGGTGTATTCTGCGCTCGCACCAGCTTCAGCATAATGTGCTCGACAGCACCAGGGCTGCCTCATTGATTTGACTTGAGATGAACGTGCTGCAGCCTTGCTGTCGTGCTGAACCTGTTGCCGCCTGATAGCGGCTGCAACAGGTGACAGATAATTTTTATGACAGAGATGGGTCTGCCTGATTGTGTGGCAGGAGGATATTGCCTACTGTACTGGATGAGGAGTCATACTGTGGTGAGTCAGCAGTAGTTGTGTGCACTTGGTGCTCTTCTTTTAGTATTTTCTGGTGATCTGGTGTTGGTGATGTATGTGCTTCTCACTGCGATTCAAGTAGTACAAGACTTTTCACCCACTATTTTTAATACGTGATGGTAATGGGTAATGTAAAATGCACACGCAGCATTATTTGATATATCATCATATGATGTGCATCACCTTTTAACTATAGCCTAATGCGCTGGCAGCAAGCAGTTTGTTTCTGTCTGCCACAGTCTGTGCTGCGACATACAGCTGCCGGTGGCCAACTTTGGCGGTAACATTAGTTCAGCCAAGCTCACATATATGCTCTGAGCTTGTTGAACCATGCGAAGATCACCATCCACAACAACACCTGTAATTTCACTTCTCTTCTTCCTTCTGCACCGGTGATATTTAGTGACCACATGTGCATGCTCAACGTGATTGTTGCCACAGTTCACATTACATGTACAACCCCTTCTCACACATACATCTGTTTCATCTCTCAGGATTATGCTAAGAGCAGGCGCATACAACAATTGGTACAGAGCACTTTCCCCCGATTCATTGCAACTCAAATAACATCACAACTAATCGAGTGCCCTTTCCACCTGCCATACCCTTTTGGCACTAACCCAAACCCACAAAACAATCTATTATCCTCGAAACCTTGTTGACCCACCCGGCAGCACCTTCCATAAGGGAGGTGGCACAGGATATGTGCAAGAGTGTTGGAGACATTCTGATGCAACGTAAGAACCACCACCACTTGTCACAACATCACAGTTGCTCAATTATGCAATAGCTTCATCACACTCCCTCCCCTGGTACTGGCGCAGCATATTGCAGCTGCTGCAGCCTGCAAGCAAAAATGCTGCCCAGCATCACGCAAAAAACCAGCGTTATGACAGGCCGCGAAGGGCTCATTATCCACGATGCTGTGGCAGGGCACCTTCCTCTGCTAGCATGTGTTTGCCAGCATACCTCACTTACTCTGCCCTGTTGGCATTGTCAGCGTCAGTGTACTTGGCCTTTTCCTCTGGGTCGTGTGCGTAGCCCGTGCTGAACCCACCTTCAGGTAGCAACATAAACATGGCAGGTCAGAGCAGTGATGCACAATCATACAAATGTTCCTGGACGCCTTTGTACCAGGCTGCCCTTTCATGATGTTGTATTACACATGTATACTGTAAAGCTGCTATTGGCAAGGGCTACATATCACAGATTTGCACATGCTAAAAAGTGGGCTTAGAGAGGCTGTGCCATCATTACCAATGTTGCAGCACCTTTGAACGTACCACTTCACAAGTGCATGTGACAGCATAGTCCTGGTTATCCCTCACAAATACAACCCTCTACCGCTGATGCCTGCCCTTTCTTTGCTGTTTGCATAGCTGCAAAAAACAGAAGTGCTTTGCACTCTTTCTCCCGGATATTGCAGCAAGAGCTTACTTGACAAGCACTCTCACTGCTATCGCAACTCACCCTTCTTTGCACCTGTCTGTCCCATCTCGCTGTAGGCGGCATGGACATCACCTGAGGAATGCACACACGAGATGGTGATAAGTTGCATGACAGACGACGTGTCAGGTAGCCTCAGCATGTCAGGTGCACATTGAACAGGCTGCACAAGCCACCTCTGCAACAAGGTACTGCACCGTCCACTCTAGACAAACAACAACCAGCAGTAACGCTGTGCCACAAGTATTACCATTGATTGTGTCAATGTGGGTGCAGCTGCCAGCAGCAGATAAGGGAGGCAGGCTGCAGCATACCGCAAGCAAGCAATCAAACGGACACTGCCAGCACAAATCGTACCATAGTGTATGCGCAACATGTCTTGAGTCTGTGGTCAACACAGCCGGCATTGATATTGCTCATGTGTACACCCACGTCTGGACCACTCGCAGTGAAAACAACACATTTTTTGCCGCAACAGTTGCCGTGTGCTTACAGTGCAACATACATGCTCTGCCCATCCAGGAATTCCCAACCTCTTATGCCTATATAAGAGCAGGACAACCAACACAAGGCTTACGTTGCACATGAACCAGCACTCACCGCCATGCTCTTCGGCCATCTGCTGCTTGCGCGCCTCACCACCGCGCTTGCCGCCAATGCTGCCACCCACGCTCATCTGCAGCAGGCGGTGACGGCATCAACTGCTTCAATCAACCTGCCACCTGGGAGATACAGTTGATGGTTTGACTCATGCGTCACGGCATAGAGAGTGTGCATATGCCGCAGAAGCCGCATCCCACCACTGCAAGCCAAGGTGCATCCAGCTGCTGTGGACAATGAAGCCCAAAGTCACCACATGTACAGCACACAACACCAATGGGTCGGCTGTGCAAACTCCCCCCATGTGCAGCCACAACTGAGAATACAGGGGTTGTGGCCCTAACACTGCACTAACTAATACAGTTGGTACTGATGAAATACAGCATGCTGCGCAGTACCTGCACTGTTTGGATTGCTGTACTGCCATCGCAGATGCCTCACCTTCTCATCACTGGCAAGCTCCTCGAAACTCTTGCCAAACTTCTGCATTTACAAAATCCCAGAGGAACACGGCAACATAGTTTCAGCAACCCAGGCCAGATACATCGGTTGAAATGCACGTTGCGCTGTCGCCCAGGCCTGCAGGCCTGCTGCACTTCTGGCGCGTTTTGGTACATAATAAAGAAAAGCACTATGTGCAGTGGCAGTGCACTGACACTTGCCTCTTGAGCGATCTCGTTCCTCATCTGGGTGCGATCCTCTTCTGCCATTTTGTGATCTGCTGAAGCTTTGAAGGTTGTGGAACTTGCAAGATTTAACAATCGTTGAATGTGACAAAGCGTTCACGCATGAAGCGTGCGAAATTCCTTATAAGCCATGATGCTGGGGCTTCGCCAACTTCTGTGGCAGGGAGCTGGCTAGACGTCACCAGATGTCAGTCAACGTCATGCACGAAGCCTGGCATCCTGATCAAGGCATACGTGTTACATCGGTATGTTCTGTAGGTTATGATCAGGGGGACATATCTGCTGGAGGCAAGGAACTCGTGCGAGCTGCTCCCGCTGGGCATGTCGTCACGACCTGATGATCGGCTCAATCACTATCGTGTACGCTTCCTGAGCAAGCACCTGGTCACGAACTCAAAGCACAATATTTTAATATCGACGCAAACAGCCTGCAAGACCTCGTTCAAAAGGCGCCGGCGACCAGCAAAGCAATGCCAGCGAAGCAAACATCGGACCAAAAGGGGGGAGTAGACTGCATCTCTTCACAATGCTCGGAGGAGACAGTGCGGTATGGGTTGGCTTGCAGCGACATAACAGCCATTCCAACAATGAACAGGCAACAGCGCCAATCCCACAGAAAAGAGAGCATGCTATCCCGACCACATGTTGAGGTTCCACACTGCAGCTGCAATGCCCATCCAGGAAATGGCGTCCACCAAGCAAGGAAGGACAGGTTTAAAAACGGGTTGCAGGAAAGACACATTACATAGCGCAATGCAGCACTCACAGTGCTGGAATGGATTGACATTTGATACAATGAGTCGCAAGTCGCCATCCAAATGGCTGAGCGTCCCAACGCATGACATCTGATGAACATCCACATGGCAGACACTTGAGCCGCTGCCAGCATCAGCACACACATGTTCAATGCCAGTATGTCAGATGCAGGCGTTACATAAGTACCCAACATACATAATAAAGCCAACAAATGCGTTTGTCTGTTGGCATACATTGGATACAACAGCTCCAGGCCACAGCAGGTGACTCTGCTCTCCGGCTACGTCCACCGGCTACGTGCTGCTGCTTATCATCTCCATGCGTGCATACAGCATGCAAGCACAACCAATTTGTCAAAAGCAAAGCATCCCGGCTGTACATGTGTGCAGCTGTTGACAGTCAACAGTGGTCGTACCATTCACTGCATATCAATGCTTAAACGCAACCCAGAACCCAGCACTGCAGCACACTCCAAGCTGCCAGCGGTACACACAGCATCAGAGGGTCCAGCACATCAGCAGCAATGCAAGCAGCTGTAGAGCTTTGGTCTCCTGGCACTGCCCATTCTCCCACACCCAACTGGCGCTGCCTGTCAGCGGTGCATGTCAGCGATACATGCCAGCAGTACCTGGCCGCAGTGCATGTGCAGGCCTTCAGCACACACTGGCCTGCTGCCGCATGGTGCGGGGGTGGTGCCCTGGGTCCCTTGCCCAGCTGACCGTCTGCGCTGCCAGCAGATGCAGCTGCTGTCTGCTGCAGCACGTGATGCCGCCGAACAGCATTTGGCTCATGGCAGAGTGGTGCTGGACAAAGTCAAGTACACGCCTGTTAAACGGCAGCCTGCCACGCGCACAAATGCCAACAGCAGGAGTTGCTGGGCATGCGGCTGCTGATGCGCGTCAGCAGCAGCTGCTGCTGCTGCTGGTAGCACTGCTGCTCTAGCCCTGCTCTCACAAAGCAGACTGCCGCGCACGTTCAGCAGCTTGGCCAATGCATGGAGCATGGTGCTGCGCAACATGCTGCTCTTGCTGCCGCTGCTGCAGATGCCGCAGTGTGAGCCTCCTTGCCAGCAGCCTGCCGCCTGCCTGCTGCAAAAGAAACAAGTGTGGCTGCCACAAGTGTTGGCCTGCCCACCTGCACCCGTCCAATATACATTCTGCTGCTGCTGCTGCTGCTGCTGCCACGAGGGCGCCTCATGCCCTGATCTCGCCCAGCAGCCTGCCGCACACGTCCATGAACAGCAGCAGGTCACCCTCCAGCCTCTGCATGTGACAGCAGCAGCAGCAGCAGCGGCAGCAGCAGCGGAATGTGCGTCTGGGCCTGGCACATGCATGAGTGTGAGCATGCGCACTCAGAGGTCAGCCCTGCGCAACAGCGCACGACAAAGCCGAGTCAAGTGCCTGTGGCACATGCCAGCGAGGCCTCAAGCTGCCACCTCATGGGCGTCTCCAAATCGAACCCGATTGAACCGCACATCGGCCCACAAAATCGCACCCATGAAACCACACCCTCACCTGAACATCAATCGCATACTCGTCGTCTCGGATCTTGTACATCTGCGTTTCAAACTTGAGTATGTACTCCACTGCTGCTGCTGCTGCCCCATCCACAGCAGCGGCGCCAAGAGCGTGGTTGCTGCTGCTGCTGGTGGCCATGAGGCTGCTGCCATGCAAGCGCAACCCCGAGGGCCTGCTCCTGTTGACGCTGATGCTGTTGCCAGTGTTGATACTCAGCCCTGGCAACTGCTGCTGCTGCTGCTGCTGCTGCTGCTGCGGCTGCTGCTGCTTTGGGCCGTCGTGCTGCATCGCCTCTGGGCCCCCTGCTGCTGCTGCTGCTGCAACGGCAGCAGCAGCCGCATGTGCAGCTGCTGCTGCTGAAGCTGCAGTGGGCGTTGACGAAGTGTCCATTGCACATGCCTCACTGCTGCTACCATCCTGCTGCTGCTGCTGCTGCTGCTGCTGTGACTGGTAAGGCTGCAGCTGCAGAACCTTCCTGCACTTCAGGTTGTAAGGGCCTAGCTTCTTCCAGGACACCTGGTTGGACTGCAGAGCAGCAGCAGCAGCAGCAGCAGCAGCAGCAGCAGCACAAAAATAAATCCTGCAGAACAGCAGGGGTGACATCCAATCACAATCAAAGCCTATCACAACTAATGATAGACACAAACCTACTGCACATACAGGGGCAAGTCCACTGGCCTGGTATGGTTCACTCCGGTGGGAAGGTGTCACAAGGGGACTGACGGATCCCATGGCCGGTTGATGTCTGATACCGCCACAGGTGGTGGCTGCGTCTCATCGGGCGGTGCTCCTACTCCTACTCGCATTCTCACAACCCTAACCCACTGCCCTGCTCAATCACCCACACATGGCAACTGCCTGATCGTGTGCCAGCGCAGCTGCATTGCAAGGAGTACCCGTCAGAAGCACGGGGCCTGCTTGCATGCCAGCACACAGCTGCACCAGCTGTCAAACTAGCACGCAACAACAGAGTTTGGCAGCCCCAACAAAACAACAAACCAACGTAACAAACACACACCTGCAGCACCCTGTACAGTTCTGCCATGAGTGCTGAGGGGTGCCCCTTGGCGTGCCACCCCAGTCGCCACTTCCGCTCCGCCATGAGCCGCTGCTGCGGCAGCCCGTGGCCATCCGCTGCGCCGCTGCCGCCCCCGCCGTGCCCGTGCCCGTGGCCCCCATGCTGCACCCGCGCCGCACTGTAGCTGCCGCTGTACCCGTGCTGCTGCTGCTGCTGCTGCTGCTGCTGTGTCTGGCCGCCTGGTGCTTGGTGCGCTGGTGCTGGCGCTGCCTCCGACAGGGCAGCGGACAGGTAGCCGCTGGACGGCATGCGGCGGCGGTTGTCGAGCAGGAGCCAGTACGTGACGGTGGCTTTGTTCTGCTGCCGCGTGCGGATGGAGTTGACCAGGTGGTCCCGGTCAAACCCTAGCCGCACCACCTGGACAGTCGCAGGGGCAGTGCACGCGGCAGTTGCCACCACCGCTCAGCATCAGCTGTTAAACTTCTTCCTTGCCGCTGCGTGCACCACCTACTTTGCCATTGCCAGGTGCGTCTCTGGGATGCTGTTGCTCTGGACTGTTGACAACCATGCAACTGACTTTGGTGGTGGCTAAACACCATTCTATCAGGTGCTTTGCTACATAATGGCATGCTTTGCTGCTTGTAACCAACTTGCACATGCGGCAGTTTCTGGTACCAAGTGCCAAAGGACGATGTCATCATGGAAAACTCAATCAGTTGCATCATTAATAAGTACTGTGCAAGGTACTGAGTGTGGTTCAGCACAGCACTGCCGGCATGAAAGTGGTGCACGCCAAACTTGCAAGGAGCTTCCCCAAATGCTGACAGGCCGACCCAAAGTAGCAAGCACGATGATCACCTCGTTCATCATCAGCACCCTGCACTGCAACATCAGCCACACCCACGCACACAAAGGTGCAACCACTCACATATATACACACCAGACGTAACAGCTGTTATAAAAGCTGTTACAACACGCTGCTTGGCCCGCCCACCTCGTGGATCATCTCCTCGTCCAGCCGCGGGCTTGTGACGGCTGTGTCCGCCTGCATCACCGCAAGGTAGCGCGGCAGGTGGTCGGTGAACCACGCGTGGCAGCGCACCTGCAGCGCAGCAGCCACAGGCAGCGGAAGAAGGGGCAACGCTCGGTTGGAATTCGTTCGTGTGGGTTGGGTGCATGCGGTGATGCACTTGCAGCAGGTGCTGCGTAAATGGCAGGTGGCAGCCCACCCACACGTACATGCGACCAAACACACAAAACATACACCTCAGGAACAGATAGACAGCAGGTCAACATGTGTATGTAGTTTGTGCTTGGGTGAAATGGAATGCGCTCAAAGCAGCTGCTGCATGAACCAGGGGCGGCAAGCACACGAGGGACGATGGGCCAGCAGTACCGAAGTCATGCAAGGCAGACGTGCGGAGGCAAAGCAAGCAGGCTCCTCCGCAGCCTGCCTGGCCTGCCGGCCCGGAGTGGCATGGTAGGCATGATCCTGCTGTGGCGCAAGCAGGATGAGGCAATGCAGGCCGTCTGGCATGGTGTCACCGCACCGCGCCCTGCAGCGGGCGCCAGGCTCACCTCGGGTATGGTGATGCGCTTGAGGGGGTCCACCAGCAGCATGCGCGGGATGAGGTCGCGCGCGCCTGCAGCAGCGGCACAGCACGCAGGCAGCTTGAGCGGCTGAAGGCAGTTGGCTTGTTCGACGACGACAGGCTGCTGGTCGGTCGTATTTTGTGGTTTCTCTATGACCAAAACGTTTTTTGGCCTGGACGGCGCGGCGCGAGCCGTCCGGGGAGAGAGCAGGTGCCTGGCGCCTGTGGACACCCCGGCTCTAGCAAACACCTCACCCGACCAATGAAAGCAGCACAACACATTCCTCACTGCGGATGCCTCTGCCGGCGGCCCGTTGAGATTACTTTGCCGCAGAAGCAAACACCAACAAAAACACACAGCATGCTCGAGCGCAGACGCTGTGGGCGCCGCCCTCCCAGCACACTGTCAGACAAAAGCCACCAGAATCATGCGTCGCCTGTCAAGGCTGGGCCCTGCACCTGGGCTCAGGTGGCTGGGGAGGTTGTAGATGCCACCCTTGATCTTTTTGAACAGGTTTGGGATGTTCTCGTCGTCAAAGGGCAGCGAGCCGCACAGCAGCGCGTACAGGATGACGCCGCAGCTCCACACGTCCACCTCAGGGCCTGCGTACAGCTTGCCGCTGATCACCTGCGCAGCGCCACACCCACACCCACACACACTCGGGCGAGGGCGCATGAGGGATTTTTTTTTGCATTTTTACTTGGTTAGTTTACTTTTTAAAGGCAGGTCAGGCGGTGACTCGGCAGCTCCACGCACCGGCGCCAGTGCCTGCATTGCGTTGTGTTTGGGCGCTGCCGCAGCACCCGCGAGGCAGCCAGCCGGGCGAGCAGTTGCAGTGCAGTGCACAGGCCGTGGATGACACAGCAGCGGGCAGGGAGTGCACCTCCCGCGTGCACCCTCCAGACGCATAGCGACATGGCAGCTGTATTTTGGGCGGTGCAATAGGATACCCCATACATGTACAGCACATGCCAGCAGTGCCCCCATAGCACTGCGCACACCAGCTGCGGACGCACGCCCCCTGCTTGCTGACCGCCTGCATGCAATGCGCCCAGGGCAGCATCGCGTGTTCCCAGGGACACAGCAGCGACGGCAGACTGGCGCTGGCAGGGCGTTGGCCGCACACACGCACCTCCGGCGCTGCATAGTTGGGGCTGCCGCAGCTGGTCTTCAGGAAGTGGCCGTCCCGCATCACGTTGCTCAGCCCAAAGTCGGCGATCTTGACAGCCAGGCGCGAGTCGAGCAGCAGGTTCTCAGGCTTCAGGTCCCTGCAAGGGTTCAGCAGAGACGCAACAGCGTTGCGAGCGTGAGAATCACATAAGTCGAAGAATCGAGCGCTCGTGCTAAGAGCTGGCAACCTTGGCAGCCAGGCGCGGATCAAGCAGCAGGTGTCCCAGGCATCCCTGCAAGCATGCGCGGAGCGTCAGCAGCTGTGCAGTACTGTCATATAACGGATGCTGGCCGTGCAGCGTTGTCACGTCAGGAAGCGCGCTGTTTGACACGCGAAACAACCCCACAGTCTAACAGACGAGCCTCCTCTGCTACAAGTCAGGTGCAAAAACATTGCAGGGATCCTGGCAAGCATGATGCAGGTGCAGGTGCAGGTACAGGTACACGCATGCAAGGCGCGGCAAACACAGCAGTTGACACACTGCAAAGAGTGCTTGTGTTTGGGCCAAGCTCTTTAGCAGACCACAGCCATCGCCAATGGCGCTGTGGCGGTGGTCAGCATTCAGCACAGGCAACGCCTCGAACGTCTTCACACACACCGACGGCCACTGCAGCATTCTGCGATGCGGGCGATGCCTCAGCCCACCTGTGCACGACCATGTTCCTGTGGCAGTACTCCACGCCCGATATGATCTGCTGGAAGAAGTGGCGGGCCTCAT
>JACERP010001353.1:0-22035 GCA_014080715.1 Scenedesmus sp. NREL 46B-D3 | reverse complement strand
TTTCCCTGCAGCGCAAACCTTCCCCATGCACTCAGGCCAGGGCACAGCACGGCTGACATTGCTGCAACCATGCTGGTTGGCATGAAGAGGAACTGCTGATGTGGCCGCAGGGGATCAGCGCTCCCTGCGAAGGGGGCGTAATTGCTGTTGCGTGCGCACCTGGCGGGAGTGCACGTTTGGCGTGCGTGCCTCCTCGGACACCATGTAGTCGCTCTGCTTGAAGGTCTGCAGGACAGCAGCAGCAGCAGCAGCAGCAGGACGCATTCGTACCACCCCAGCAAGAGGTCGACGGCTGACAGGCACACCCCATCTACACGCACAGCAGCACCAGGCCGGCAGCGGCACGGCAGCCTGAGCTTGCAGCTGTTTCTCAGGCCTCCACTCTAGCTGTCAAGTGCCCCGAGCTATCCAGCTTGATAGGTCTGCTTGTTAGCGTGGACTGCTCTGACACCCATGCAAGTGTGTGCATTGGGCACACCTGCTGATCTTTGCCGCTGGCCTTCATTGACTCAGCGTTGCCCCTTAGCTTGGCCTTGCGCGCCTCTTTCCTGCAAGTAAGTGGCGATTACAACTGCTCAGCAAGGGGAGGGGGCACGCGGTGCTACCAATGGTGACAGAGCACAGGGCACTATGGTCACCAGTTGAAGCCACGAGCAAGAGAAAGGCTCAAGATGGTAATGAGAAAATAAAGACAAAGGGCAATTGATGCAGGATAGTAGTTGGCCAATAGTGAATGCTGCACAGCATGCATAGTGCGTCTGTGGTAACCAGCTAAAAGGTATTCATGAAGCAGCTGGCCATGGCCATGTCTGGCCAGACACTTACTCTGCCAGTGCTGCTTTGAAGTCCCGAGCATTTGCTGCACGGGTCGCAGCGAGCGCTAGCCCAGTGATCAGACCTCCAAGCACAGCCCTGCAGTTGGAAGCGGGGCAGCAGATGTGATCAAAACTGAAACAGTTGAAGTGAAGCTTGTGCATGACCTTGCAGGTACCTGCACACTGTTCAGTGGCTATGCCGAGCAGCAGATCTCGTGCCATACGCGCACTGATTAACGACGAGGCTTGCCCGGACGCCCCAGAAGCACGTGGGGCAGAAGTCAGCATGAGAGCTGGGGATGTGCTAGCGACGCACCTCCTGTTTCCTGACTGCTGGCTGGAGTGCACAGCACACACCCTAACGCAACGTGTGCGGCAAGTGCCGGTGGCCAGCTGAGATTGAACGTGCAGATTGAAGGCCATTTCGGTGTTTCAGCAGATGTCACAGCAGCAGCCGGGCTTATGGTACTTGCAGGCTTTCTCGTAATCGTTTCTTCTCTTTGAAGCAATGGTCAGTCAGTGCGTTGTGTACCACGCCCAACAGCGAACTTACGATGATGCTGACGTGGTATGCCACAGGATCTTCCCTGTTAACGCTGATCTCGTATGCGAAAGTAGCGGAGAATATTTGAATTTCTTGGTAATGTTACAAGCAGCACTTCTTACATGGAATAAACAACACGATCCCTTGCCCGACACCGCACCTGATCTGTACCCTGCTGTATTCAACCCCCCACATGCAAGAGAGGCAGGGTGATCAACGCCGTCCAACAGCCTAAACTGTTGCGTTGGCTGCAACACGCTGCAGATATAAGCAAGAACCAGACGCCTGTGCTTTGAAAATCAAAGACTGTACTGCAGCCTGCACCCGCTGCCTGTTGACTTGAAAGCATACCACCATGCGCGCATCTGGCACCTGGCCTAGCCCAATATAAATAAAAAACCCTCCCGACAATGCAAACATATCGTAGCACAATGAGTAAAGACGTTGTGCGATCCCAGCAGCATGTGGGTGAGCATGTGCGCACCGCTTGTGTGGGTATGGGCAGCAACCAGATGGCTGTCCACTCAATGTGAAACAACACAGGCTGCAATGAACACTGGCAGAACAAAAAACTCAATCTCTGCTGTGTTTACTCATGCTGTAGTCCCTTTCAGCGGGTGGAAGGTTTCAGACTAACTCACCAAGGGTAAACAGGGACCTGCGCATACATATGCAGCAATGCATGGCATGCAAAACACAGGAGCAAAAAGGAAGGGAACAATCTCTGCGGTGTATGACTCATGCTGTGATCTCCTTGAACGGGCGCAAAGTTCAGACTAATTCTCCAGGGTACACCAGGACCTGCATGGGCACGTGTCCATGCAGCAACGAATGGCATGCAAAACGCAGGAGCAAAGAGAAAAGGGCACAGCGTGGCATGAAAGGAGTAGGTGCCACACAGCCCACCTCCTGTTTGTGCAGCATGTTGTAGTTGGAGAGCAGTTCTCTCATGTTCACAGCCAGCCGTGCTCAGGGCACCCACACCACCAACCCACTGTGGTTGACCGTCCCGTGACACCATTCACGCGCCACTGAAATGTACCCACACAAGGCAGCAAGCAACCTCCTGCAACAAGCTGAATCCTCCTGTAGGTGGCACTGAGTCTCATGCGCATGCATTGGCAAAGCACAAAAACACCGCCGTGCATCACAGCTTGAGCAAGTGCACATCAACGTCATGCAGCAAAACAGTGAGCCAACTTGGCAACAGCATCTGTTGGCTACTGACATCCGCCTCCAAATCTTCCAGCAAGCACAAGTGCACACTGCAAACTTTGCAACCGCAACACGCCAATCTAGCGTAAAGCAAAACATCACTGAACACAGAGCCACGTGCACAGTGCCAAGCTGCGACCCCCGACGCTGTTGCACAGCCCGATTCTACAGAGCTGTGTAGCGTTGAATGCAACTGCATGAGCCCAAGCAGTGCAAAGCATCTCGAGTACAGTGCCATTCAAGATTAAAAGGCGCAGTGCAACTCCAACGTAAACCGCTGGCATCCTGAAAACCCAACAAGCTGCACAACTTCTCAAACGGCAGCCCTACAGGTCAGCTGGCAATACCCACAGTAGTAGGGCAGACACTTCTACAATGCAGACGCAGCAGCACCATTGGCCCAGCCATACCAGATGCTTACCGCTGGTACAAACCAGTGAATGTTCTGGCCCAACCCATTACGATTTCTGATGCGCAGCAGCATAACACGCAGGTCCCCAACGATTGTCGGCAGACCCATCTCTCGCCATCACCACCACGGGATCCCTTGAGCTTTCACATGCGCAAGCATAACCATCAGCCGCAGCAAAGACCTGCCTGAAGCAGATCTTCACCATGACGCTGGGTGCACTTACAGCACAAGCTATGCCAGGCTTGACACCAGCTGCTGGCCTGTCAAGGGCCAGCACGTGTTCCTGCCTTGCTCCCATTCTACCGGAGCAGGACTCTCAGGCAAACCGCACACATAAGTACAGGCAGAGCCAAAAGGGTAGCCACGTAAACGGCGATCCATTCACAGGGTCAAACGAAGACAGGTAATATTTGCACCACGCGTTTGTGCATAAAAGCACCAACAGCAAACAAAAGGGCCCTTGCAACAGACCAAAAGCATGCGGCTGTGACAGCCGCGCAGCAGCGGCAGGATCAGGGTCTGCGATGCAGGACAACCCAAAGGGCAATAGACTGCAATATGCTAGTTCCCAGAACCCAGATCACCACACATGCCAGTAGCAGTGCAAGTACTGGAGACACAGAAAGCTCTGCATACTGCGCAACATACGCAAGGGTCAGCAGCTGCCAGCAGTCCCCGACTCGACCTCTCCTTTCCGCTGAAAAGCCGGTGGCAAGCCGCCAGCTGGTGCAGTGCCCAGCGATGCAGCAGCTGAGGCTGCTTGTGCACCACGCCTACAGTCCGCTGTCAGGAAAGCACACTGACTAGAACCAGAAATAACAAACCTATGTGTGTGGCCAGATGTCGTGCGACATTGCCTCTCGTTGCACATGCAATGCTCCGCTGCCAGAAGTCGACTTGCGTTCAACCAGCCAGGACCCAGCGCTGCACACTGGTGCACACATGTGTTGTTGGATCTGCTACATGGCAAAGTTAGAGGGCCGCATCAGCAGTCCGCCCTGTAGCAGTGAAACGCGGCATAACAAGGCCCACAGCTCCTGAGGGCACAGACATGCAGAGGTTGCCACGGGGAAATCTCAGCGCAACGGCAAGTCTGCAACACTGCACAGCATGCTCACTTGTCCAGACAACAGTAGCTGATGCAGTGCATGTTGCAGTGTTGAGTGTCGCCGCCGCACGGCAGAGTGCTGCACAACACAACAACAGATGGCCATGCTTGTCCTGCAACTTGTAACATGCCGCCCTACAGCAGCACAGCTGCCTTTGGTAGAAAAGGCCAACCTGGCATTGCACACCGCACACTCTGAAAGCAACCAGCAGCGAGCCAAGTACTAGGACACGGCCAGGGCACAGGTTTGCAAGGAGCTTGCTACATTGACGCACAACTGCAGACTGTTTGATATCAGTCACACATCCTTTCAGTGCAACATGGACAAAATCAGGACAGTGGTCAACTTCAATAAAGTGAGTTATGGGGGTGATTGCCGCATTGCGCAGTGACTGCTGCTGCTGCACCTGCACCCTGCCGCTAGATGCCGACAGCTGCTGCCTGCACACCCACACTCCGACCAGCCCGTGCTATATCAGGCGGCAAGTGTGCGCATAGCAGTGCTACACGTACACGTGTCCCTTCTGACCCGCTGATGGAGTCTGCTGAGCAGAGACAGGTGCAGTCGTGGCTGTCATTAACCCGCAAGACGATGTAGCCTGCTCCTAAGGTGCATGCAACGAACATCCGCAATTGCAAAAACAAAAATCATTGAAGCATGAACTCATGAACAAGGTAAAGGCCCAGCAAGGCAGCAACTTGCTGCGGCAGGCATTGCTGCTATCCTCGAGGCTGTGGGCTGAGACAACTGCGCTGAGACAGCACATCTCTGCATAGACATGACAAACTCTGATTGAGCTTGTGCATCTGTGAAACTGCCAGATGACACCGCCAGAACCAAAGCGCGTGAAATATCAGCGAACAAGGCAGCAGTGATGGACCAAACAAGGATGCGATGCTTGGAACTACCATGCTTAAGAACCACGTGGCACCATTGAACAGGGCAATGCCGCCACAACACCTGTCCCAACTGAGGGAGGCAGCAGCATACGCGGAGCAGCAGGGGTGTGATGCCGGGAGGAAAAGGAGATCAGCTGCCAAGTATAGCGCGCATCTGGTGACGGTGGCGACAACAAACATGATCATGCCGGACTTGCCGCAAAAAAACACAGCGTAAGGTTGCACCGCAAGTTAAAAACAGTGGTAATTGACGGATACCAAGAAGTTCATGACGCGGCTGCCTGCTGTGTATGCTGGCCAAAACAACACCAGCAGTTGCATGCACGCATGCACACAAATCCCATACCTGCGGGCATGTGCAACACACATCACATGCATTGCCAGGCTTGCACATCAGCAGCAGCACCAAGCCCATGCACCTAGTGACTCACAAACCCCTTTCATCATGTTGTCCAACCACACCCAGCAGCGTGTGCCAGCTGCGTTGTACACCACAAGCAGCAGTGAACAGCATACCATGCTCTACAAAGGCTGACAATCCCCAGGTGACACTCGCACGACCGCTCGCATCAATAGGAAGCCATGTAACAGGAGGCACGAAAAGTAACAATGCATTCAACAATGTGATGAAGGAGACAAAGCAACGCTGGCTGCCTGCAACAGAACCGAGATGAGCACTGCTCACCGTAAGCTGTTGAGTGAAGGTCTGATTGCAGGCATGGAGACAGGTAGGCAGCAGCTGCTGATGCGGCCAGCTGCGTGAATGTAAGGGGAAATGCAAATATGTGCAAGCAGCTGTCAGCTGTTAGGCGCCTGCTGCTGCTGCTGCTGCTGCTGTTAAGAAGCATTGCATACATTTATCGCTGGAACTGCCGGCCTGACTCAACACCCGCTGCTGTCAAAGCAGCCCCCCGCCTCTGCAAAGGCAACCATAGGCTGCACCTGTCCTGCGATAGCTGCAAAAGTGCGTGAAGCAACCAACATCACACACAAAACACAACCATGCGCAACCCATACTACTAGTATGGTAGTACACTTCCCCATCCGGGCTATCAGGGCCCGCACATTAATTGCTGCACCTGCTGCACACAACCACCACATACATGCAGCACCCACCTTGCATCTGTACACAAACTGCACTGCGCCAGGTGAAGCCGATGCTTAATACCCGAGAATTCACGCCAAAGGAAGCTGCACACACACGCCACAGCCATGCCAGCAATCAGAAGGCTGGGCCAGCAAGTGAACCAGCAGGCGGGCACTTGCGACACCGTACAAGGCAGGATGCCAGGAGAAGCCCCTACACCACACGCACCTACGCACAAACAATGATTGAGACAGACGCACCCGGCACAACGTTCGACAAGCAGCAGAAGCGGCAGGACCTGATGAAATCACCGCACACCCGAACACAGTCATAGACCTGTTGCATGCGCAACTACAGCCAGCCGAGCTGGCGGCTACCCCCGGAGGCAGTGTACCCTGCTGGCATGTCCACAGAGGGACTCGTCACTTTTTCAAGAGTGCTGCTGCTGTTAATACAATCCTCTACACAAGCTGCCCTGCCGGAACCTGGCCAGCCCTGCAGCATTACAGGAGCTGACCGTATCACCTGCTGCTGCTGCTGCTGCATCGCCTGGTGGTGTCGCATTGCCTGCTGCAGCTGCAGCTGCTGCTGCGTGTTGTCATGCAGCACCCCCCCTGACACAACATACCCATATTCTGGTGCCCTGATAAGCCCATGCTGCTGCTGCAGATGCAGCAAGTAGTCAGACGTCAGCTGCTGCTGCTGCTGTGGGTGCTGCTGCATGCCACTGCAGCCAAGCGACGAAGCCGCCGCCATGGGCGGGTTGCCAGGGCCTGTCATCAGGCTCTGGCTGACAGCGGCAGCGGCTGCAGCAGGTGCCAAGCCAAACCCTGGAGCAGCAGCCTCGAAGCTGTGCCGCCATGAGCCAGCTGTGGCCGTCCCTCCAGTAGTGCTTGCTCCCATGTCACTCCCAGTGGTCACTGTGCTGTAGTCTCCAGCAGGGGCGGCTGCGTCCAGCCCTTGCGCTGGCGGCAGCAGCTGCAGCCAGTTCACAACGCCACCATCCCCGCCGTCACTGCCTGCATTTCCAGCCACCATAGGGTAGGAGCCAGGCACTGCATACTCCCGCAGCTGCCCGTCGCCTGCCCCTGGCAGCATAGAACACATGCTGCTGCCGCCTGGTGCCCCTGATGCTGCTGCTGTCACTGTAGCCTGCTCAAAACTCAGCCTGTGAGCCACAGCTTGCTCCAGGCTTGCAATTGCTGCGTCTGGTGCTGTTGTCGCTGCACTTGCTGATGGCAGCCCAGCCATCATGCCAGCTGCTGCAGCAGCAGCAGCCCAGCTGCCACTGCAGCTCATGCTGCTAACATCACTCATGGTGTGCGCCAAGCCAGGCCCTGCACGCTGCAGGCCTGTTGATGCTGCAGCTGCTGCTGCACCTGACGTGGTGGAATGTGAGAACGCCTGCATGCCGCTGGCAGCCCGCTGCATCAACGCCTGCTGCTGCTGCTGCTGCAGCTGATCTTGCGCTGCAGATTTGCCACCCAGCAGTTGCCCCGCCTCTGCCGCTGCTGCTGCATCTGCCCCTGACCCTGCTGCTGCTGCACTCAGGGCTTCCGTGATCACCTTGAGCTGTTGCTGAGCCTGCGCAGCTGCGTTACGGCTGTCGATAGCCTCCTGGCGCGTGCTTTGAATCTCTGCCATGAGTGAAGACACCAGCATCTGCATGCTTGATACATCTGCCAAGCCTGCGTTGTTGCTGGTGCTGCCAACCGCTGGTGATGACATGCCCCGTAGCAAAGGCCGACCCAGATCAGTGCTGTTACGAACACTGCCGCTGTACACATTGTTGCCTGACAGCTGCATGCCGTTTGTGCCTGCCACATGGCCCATCATCACGTTGCTGCTGCTCTCGCACAGGCTGGAGGGGCAGGGGCTGTCACTGTTGGGCTGCACAGCATTGCTGCTGCTACTCAATGCAGCGGGGTGGTTGCTGCTACTTGCCCTGCCTTGCCCCATGCTGTTGCCTGCCAATGCCCCTGCATCAAAAAACGGCATGACTGCCACAGCACCCTGCTGCTGCTGCTGCTGCTGCTGCTGCAGGCCTTGCAGCCACAAAAGCCTGCCGCTGTTGCCGCTGGCACTGCCATTGCCTGATGTGGCGTGAAACTGTGCTGCTGCTGCAGCTGCAGACGCTTCTGCAGCCACTGGGTTCTGCATCCCACCAAAGCCACTGCCGTTTGGAACTGCAGCCGCTGCTGCCGCTGCGCCAGCATGCCGTGCTGCTTCCTCTTGGCTGCAACTTTGCCTCCGCAGCTTGCTGTGACCTGCGGAGCAACACGCGCAACAAGGCACGGGAAACACGGGCAGAGTGAGCAGAGCATGATCAGCAAAACAGCCAGGTCACCCCTGTTGCAGACGAACACAGCATGCAACAATGCCAGCTAAGCAGCATTTCCATATTGACGACACACATGTACACATGCCCTGAACTGAGCAACGCTGCGTGCATGGCCCGGCGTTGTAGGGGAATATATGCTAAGTTGGGTGCTCCCCTTCTCACCTGCAGTGGGCGCCCTCAGCTGCTCTGCACCATGTGCAAAGAAGCAGACCTCTCTGTGGCAGGCCTCTCCGTCCTTGCAAATCATGGTGCGGAACTTCTGGGGGTGCAGCCACGACTCGAACACCTGCACGACGCAGCAGCGAGCAGCAACAGTATTACAACACAGTGGTGACCGCGCTTAGGAGGAGGAAGCTACACTGTACGTGCAGTGAAGGTGCATCATCTGCTGCAAGCAGCAAGAGCAACATGCTGTTGCTGTCGGTATTGGCAAGGGTACACAAGGCCACCATACGTGCGCAGCCCCGCTGCAAGCTGCCAAACATGCATGCAGCACTGCTGTCAGTCCTGCAGGCTCGCAGCACCCCACCCCCGCTGCGCCACTGCACTCACATGATGGCTGTGAGGGCAGGCTGCACCATGCTCACACACCTCCCCCTGTGGGCAGCAGCAAGCAAGGGGCACGCCATCAGCCTGGTGTGGCGTGAAGTAAGGAGCAGGCAGGCTACTCTGGAGAGTGCCACATGCACTGCTGGCTGTGGTACTGTGTACCCGACAAACCATTGTGCATGTTGCCTCTGGCTACCACCATGGCTGCTTGCAGGAAGCACACATGACATTTGCCAGCCCAGACACAGAACAGAGGCTGAAAAGACAAGAGGATTTGCCGCATAGCACCCACCTTGGCCACAGCGGGACACATCTCGCAGTCATACTGATGTGTACGAGGGTCACGCCGCTTAGCTTTCTCCCCTGCACAACAACAGCGGGTACGGCATGATGCAAGGAAGTGCTGAGTCGGCATGCATGCAACGTATGCAGCCCACCATGGCATACAGTAGGGCTTTAAAGTTGATGGCAGGCGTATGATGCGCTGAGATGTGTGAAACCACCACCGAGCACAGCCAACGCGTCACATGGCGCTCCATGTGCACCACGCCTGCCTTACCTGGGTGAGCAAACGGGCAAGTGGTCCACTCGTGTGAGTAACGCTGCAGTCAGGCACACCAGTACAGGCAAAGAGGTGCAGGCAGGGCAACAGTGCACAAACACATCTTATGAGGGAAGCCTGGTGACTAAGACTTTCTGTTTGTGCTTGCCTGCTGCCTGGCCTGCTGCCTAGCCTGCAGCTTAGCCAGGTTGATTGTTGCGCTGCATGTTACCAAGCCAACACAGGCCAGCAGCAATTGACGAATGTAGGTGATTGCTCAGCAACCCGCCGCTCCAACAAGATGTTGTGGCGACTTAACCCATGCCCAGGCAGTACAGGCACACATAGCTTAGTTGCTGAGGTTGCATCGTAATGCTTCACAAACAATGTGCAGGACCTACACGACGCCGGGTGGGTTGGCCCTTGGGGCTGATTGCACTTCGTCAGCAGCATCCCTTGCTGCCTCGCCCCCTTACCTTAGAGCAAGCTATTATTTTTCGACAGTACAGATGAAACTCGGCAGTGTCATACACGGAGCTGTTGCCGAAGGACGGCCCCCCAGTCTCTTGGCCGGGGACCCTGCCTGCCTGCTGCGGCGAGCTGCGAGCAGTAGGCAATAGCAAGTCAGACATCTCCATGCTTCCTATAAGCATTGTTTCCTACAGCACAGCGCCTCCTTACCCGCTGTCTCCCATCCTAGTAGATGCTTGAGCTTCGTGTCGCGTTTGCTATATTCATAAATACGAAACCAATATTCATCAACTTCTTATCGACAGATTTACACCCGCCCTGAGATGCACTGAAACTACAGAGTGAGTCACAGATACAAAAGGACAGCGGGAGTGGGGTTCTAATGTAGCGCCAGCAGCTGCACTTTTACAGCCAGGAAGTGAAGCAGCAACACTTGCCGAACTTAAGGAGAGCCCCTTGCCGCTGTGCGGAAGGTGTCAGGCACCCTGCGAGCTGCGGCAGGTGGTGCTCTTGCACTGCACTTTTGCATGCTTTGCGCATCGCTGGCCTCTGCAACATTGTCCACTGGGCTGTGATAGGCAACCACCCTCCCACGTGCAAGCTCGGCTGCGTTTACCTACTGTACCCACGGTACATGATGCTGAACTGCACAGTAGAAACATAGTCATGCAGTGCTGTGTCCTCTAACTTCATCACTATGGGTCTTGAAAACTATGAGGCATTCTCAAGCGTGGACCACCTTTGCTGCCGACTAGGTTGACCTTGAACTTACAGTGCTGCTGCATATCACATGCAATTTTTTCGAGAGTGCGTGCGTGCGCAGCCCTCTACCTGATGCTTCCTGGACGCAGAAGGGTTGGTGCCCCTGAAGCTCCTGGATCTGGACAGCTGCTTTCAACATGTCATCAGTGGCGCCAGCATCGTTTACAGTGGGTGGTCCGCATTGCACGCTTTTTGCTGCTGTGTAAAAGTGCTGCTTCTTTTGACGCTTGAGCAGCAGCAGTCATTGGCTTTCATGCGGGGGGTTGGGTGGGCTGCCAGTGTACTGCATGCTAGTGCCGTGTCCTCTCATATGCGCACTCCTTTGCATGCATGCAAAAACGGGCGATGTTCCCGTCGTGTAACATCAGTGTACTGCCCGGTGGGGCGCGGGGCCAATGGCGCTGATGCTATGGCTTGAATGGGTAATATGATGATGATGATCAGTGTACTGCATGCTAGTACCGTGTCCTCTCACATCCAAACTGTGATAGTTAAGATATGAACAGTCTCAAGCCCAGATCTGCAGCATGGCGCAGCCAGACAGCAAGCAGGCTAGTCATCATCATCATCATCATCATCATCATATTACCCATTCAAGCCATAGCATCAGCGCCATATCAATCAATATCATATCAATCAATCAATCAATCAATCAATCAATCAATCAATCAATCAATCAATCAATCAATCGTTCGTTCCATTTGCGGGGGTGGCGACCTTGGAGGCCAGTGCGTGTCAAACAGCCAAAAGATATTCTTCACCCGACGATCAAGTTATTTGCGAAGATCTAGGCCGGTGCAGGCTGTGACCAGAGCTCAGCGCCCACCTCAACTTCGAACTCTCAGTTCGAATTTACTCGGCCTTTAGCGCGCCTGCGGGCGCGCTTCTTCTTCCTTAACCTTTTTTTCGTGATGCTTGTGAAGTAAGGTGGCGTGCAGGGCTGGTTTGGTGGATCTTGGGCACAGGGCAGCAGGCACTCCACTGAGAACGCGTTTGGGTCAGCGCTACGCTGCTTGGACGTTGATGTCAACAGAAGGCACATTGAACATAAGGCTATGGCACCGGCTACATTGATGCGAACGTGCTTGGGGGAGGCACGCCCACTTCAACGGTCATGACTGTGAACAGACCGATGGACTGTCTGGCGGGCCAGTACCGCCAGGAGCTCCAAGTGGGAAGACAATGCATTGAGCGTGATGCATGCATCTGCAACCGTGCCAGCAGCCTGCGTTCAATCCCTGCCATTCTGCAGAAGCAGCCAGAGCAGCAACAGCAGCAGTAGGCTCATGCAGCAGTGGTTGCAAATGCGGCAGCAGTTCATGGCCAGGTCTGAGCTGTGTCTCGCCAGCCTTATGGCCGATCCTGTGGCGAGTCTAATGCTGTACCTGGCGTGTCCTGTTGCTACTGCTGCAACAACAGTTGTCGGCGCCGCTGTCGCTTGTTGCTGCCTTCACAAAGTGTGCCTGCTGCCTACCCTGCCGCCCCTGCTTCACAAGCAACTTATGAACATGACACAGGACCACAGGATGTCTCAGGAGTGCAGCCTGGCAGTGCAGACCGGCAGGGCCACAGGGGCCCCTGCAGGCCAGCAGCCAGCTCCTGGCCCCTGTGGTCCTGTGACTCGCCTGCCCAGGCAATATGTGGTGATTGATGGCTTCTGCCATCCAGTCACCAATCCTCGCTTTGGCGAGGGCCCATCTAGCGCCCCTGCCTGCCCTGACGTTAGCTCACACGTGTGGCTGCAGGGTGCATGGCACAAGGTGTGCATTGACACGTATGCCTCCGCTTCTGCAGGTGGCTACGTGGGCACACCCCAACCCGCGAACCGACCAACCCGCATTGCTGCGCGTATTACCAACCCTACAAACCCACTTGCAGCTGCGGATACCGAAGTTCCTGCCGCCACTGCAGCACCTGGTGGCCCCACTGAGATTGAGGCTGCACCGTCCAGCGGAACAATCACTGGGTCTAGCCGCGCCCAGAGACGTCAAACCAGGGATGAGAACAGTTGGGGTTACCAGGTGAAGTTGTTTGGCCCACGCAGGACAGCAACCACCGTCGCCCAGGTGCGGGCCGCAGGCCTGAATGCTGTTGCACAGATGTCAGGAGGAGATGTGCCATGCGACTTGCTCACAGGCAGGGCCTTCTGGGCGGGGCAGACAGCCATCGTGTTCACCATGCCGTCATCGGCAGTGCGCCAGCTGACAGCATGCATGGTGGTCATGCTGAAGCAGCAGCTTCAGCGTGTACTGCACTGGCGCGCTGTATTCACCTTCAATGGCGCAGTCATCCTGTCAGCACGCGGGGCTCATGCAGGCCGCACTCAAGCGGGCCGGCGTGAGCAGCTGAGCGCCGGCCTGGTGCTGTCTAACCAGTATGCTGTGCTCGAGCCTGATGCTGAGTTGTCTCAGGCCGCATTACCGGGTGACGACTACGCCGCTGAGGGCTACACGGAGGATGAGGAGGATGAGCTTGTGCCTGCATCCGAGGACGAGGAACAGCAGCCCGCAGGCACTGAGCAGGCAGCACCTGCTCGGCGCAGCACAGGTCAGCAGCAGGGCTGCAGGCACAGCCAACGCTCCAACAACACCAGGCCCAGCCGCAGGACCCTGCAGCATCGCCGCCACCGCCCCAACAGGACACCGGTGCAGCCAGGTAGCAGTGGATTGGTGTGCGGCGTCCTCAATGTGAACAACATGCCCAAGGCAGGTCAAAGCCTGGTGGAAGTTTGCCAATTACTCAAAAATCTGCGCTGCGACATCATGGGCTTTGTGGAAACCAAGGAGGCGCCAGGGAAGCTGCGGCCTGCCGATCTCATTCCGGGCTACACATACATCAGTAAGGCCAGGCCTCTTGGGGAGAATGGGTGTGCCAGTGGTGGTGTTGCGGTTGCTGTGCATGCCGCTGTTGCCAATGCTGTGAAAGTGTTTGCTTTTGCTGATCAGCAATACGAGGATGCACTGTGGCTAGTGATGCCAGGGCAGAATGGTGCTCCTAAGCTGTTTATTGGAGTGGTGTATATGCCTGATATGAACAAGCATGCGCCAGTGAGGAGGGCTGCTTACTCAGCGCTGCAGGAGGACCTCGCATACCTGTCGAGCAGAGGCTCTGTGTTGATCATGGGTGACTTCAACGCCAGGGTCGGGCAAGGTGCAAGCCCCACAGATCGCATTGGCATGCATGGCGAAACAACCACAAACAACAATGGCGAACTCCTTCTCTCGCTGCTCAATGCCGTCAATCTCTACTCACTGAATGCCCGCACAGCACCCACCTCTCCCCACCAGCACATCACATGTGACAGGTCCCACAGGGGCACCGCGCGGAGGTCCCTCAATGACTACATCATTGCGTCTGCTGACATTGCTATGCCGTGCCAAGCTGCCGCCAGGCCAACAGCCAAGGTTGGGCCATACACAGTGGGTTCTACTGACCACCTGCCAGTGTCTGCTTGCATTCAAAGGCCTGTGGCACGTCGCCCTGCAAAACAGGTCAAGCTGCGCCTCAATGCACAGCCGAATGATTTCAAAATGCGCAATGGGGAGCAATCGGCCGAACTTGAGGCGTACCAGGAGGCCCTGGCACAGCTGGGCGCTGCTTATACGTCCACTATTACCGTGCTACAACAGCAGGTTTCTGCAGCTCAACTTACGGCCAATGCTGCAGTACAACAAGCACATGCGCAGCTGCTGGGAGCGCTTCGTCAGGCGGTCAATGCCAGTTTTGGGTTTAAAAGGGTCTGGGTTGGCAAGTCCTTCCCGTGGTGGACACAGGAGCTGACAAATGCTGTGCAGGCCAGGGTGCAGGCCTTTACACAGTACAGGGAGTCCGGCCTTGTTGCAGACTGGGATGCATTTGATCAGCAGCGCAAGGCTACTGCACAGCTTATCAAAGCAGCTGAGAAGCAGCACAAACAGCGATGCGAGCATGCAATCACTGCAGCGTACAGAGACCGCTTAAGTGATGACAGCACGCTTGGGGAGAAGGATATGTGGCAGCTTGTGCGTCGCCTGTGCCCTAAGCATGTCAGCGAGGCCGTGTACAGTGTCATGCAGCACCCCTCAGGACAGACGGCTTCAACCCCTGCAGAAAAAGCAGATGCATTCAAATGCCACTATCAGCGTGTTGGTAGCCATGCAGCGTTTGCCGCCGCAAACCCCCAGTTCGACCCAGCGCACATGACACAGGTTGCCGCCAATGTACAGCAGTACCTTCATGACTCAACCGCACCTCATGCTGCCCCACCCTGCCCGCTGGACTTGCCCATCACTGCCGCCGAGGTTTCTGCATGCTTGCAGCGTCTACGCACAGGCAAAGCTGGCAACCCTGCAGAGGAAGGCATTGTCAACGAGCTTTTGAAGTACGGAGGCAACACAGTTGCAGACATGCTGCTGCAGTACTGCAGCCTCATGTGGCAGCTTGAGCAGGTACATCAGGTGCCGGGGACAGTCGTCAGCATGCCTAAGAAGGGCGATCTGACAGACCCAGGCAACTACCGCGGCATCACCCTGCTCAGCGTGCTCTATAAGTTCTACACCAGCGTCCTCAATCAGCGCCTTATCAAGTTTGCAGAGGGCGAGCAGCAGGAGCAGCAGCAGCAAACACAAGCACAGCAGCAGCAGCAGCAGCAGCAAGGCCAGCATTCAGCACAACAGCAGCAGCAGCAGCAGCAGCAGCCACGCGCAACTGCTGCTACAGCAGCAGCGGCGCCGCTGCTGCACGAGAGTCAGAACGGATTCCGCCCCAAGCGCAGTTGTGCTGACCATCAAAGCGTGCTCAGCGAGGTCCTTAATGGCAGGAAAGCTGAGGGAAAGGAGTCATATGTGTTGTTTGTTGACACCTTCAAGGCATTCCCTACGGTCTGGCTTGATGGCTTGTTCCAGAAGCTGTGGGATAAGGGTGTGCGTGGCAAGATGTTCCGTGTCTTGTACAACTTGTATCAGGGCGCGCAGCGTGTGGTGTCTCATGAGGGTTGCACCACGGATAGGTTCACCTGCGACCTTGGCCTGCATGAGGGTGATGTTATTTCGCCCACACTGTACCTGTTGTTTATCGACGACTTGCTGCGTGACGTGCATGCAAAGCACCCTGGCGTTACCCTCATGGGCCCTCGTGACGAACCTGCAGGCCAAGTTGTGGCAGCCATGCAGGCTGATGACTTTGTTGCTGTCTGCGGGTCTCTGTCTGAAGTTCAGGCTGTGGCTGCAACTGTTTACAATTACAGTTGCCAGTGGCGCTTCAAGCTCCACAGCTTGAAGTCTGCCGTCATGCATGTGCTGCCAGCAAGACAGACCAGCCAGCTGGTCGACTCCGGCATTGTTTGGAACAATGTCCCTGTGCCTGTTGTATCGGAGTACTGCTATCTTGGCCTGTGGTTCAACAATACCTGTACATGGACCACACATTTTGAGAAGATGCTGGCTAAGGTGCAACGTGTGAAGGGTGCGCTCATGCCAATTTGGAAGAGCCGCAGCATCAGTGTGGAGGTTAAACGCATACTGTTGCTGACGTGTGTCCGTCCCATTGTCGAATATGGCAGTGAGGTTTGGTTTCCGTCCACAGCTAGGCAACTGCAGCTGATTGACAAAGTGCAGACAGACATCATCAAATGCGCAATGCGCTGTGGCAAGGAGCGCCCATGCTCTTCAGCTCTCTTGGCAGAATGGGGTGTGAAACCGTTGCATATGTGGCTTCATCAGAGGGCTTTGGAGTACTACTACAGGATTCAGCGTATGCAGGGCGTTCGGCTGCCAAATCAAGTGTTTACAGCTGAATGGAGGCGTCCTAGTGGTGCTGTGGCGGTGACACCGTGGCACAAGTATGTGCAGAGCCTGCTGTGCAAGTATGGTGTGAATGTTGTGACCGCGGAAGGCAGAGCCAGTGCGTGCAAGAGCCATGTCAACAAGCAGGTCAGGACACTACATGCTGAAAGGATTGCATGTGAAACGTTGGAACACTCCACTCTGAGTCGGTATGTGGCTCATGTGCATCCCTCTCATGTTGATGCTATGGGTTTCAGGAGGCCTAGGCCGTACTTGCGTTCAGTGGCAATTCCACGTGGTATTGAATTGCTGTTGCGTGTTCGTATGGGTTGTCTGTGTGTACATGAGCGTACTAGTCAGTTTGGCGGTCGCAGAGCTAACTCCACTTCAGGATGTCCTTGTTGTGGTGCAGAAGTTGAGTCTTTGTCACACTTCATGTTTGATTGCCCTGCTACTTCTGCTCAGAGGGATGATATGTTTGCTGAGATCAGATCCCTGCCTGGTTGCGCTGAAAAGTTGCGCAGCGTTTTGTCCATGGCTGATTCGTCAATCAAGGTGTTGCGTTTTGTATCTGATGATATTTGGGGCAGTTCTGGAAGATGTCTGATGGTGTCACCGTGTATTGCTGCTTTTCTTGTCAAGTCTTGGGATGTGCGCAATGCATGCAAACATTCTGGAGCAGTGCTCCCTCCTCTTTCCGCCCCGGTGGGGCGCGGGGCCGATGGCGCTGATGCTATGGCTTGAATGGGTAATATGATGATGATGATGAGCATCAGCGCCATCGGCCCCGCGCCCCACCGGGGCGGAAAGAGGAGGGAGCACTGCTCCAAGCAAGCAGGCTAGTAAGATCTACACTGCAGACACGCGTTGCTTGCATGCTAACATTTTCATTATGTTCTGTGTGCAACAGAGACAACAATGGGGAGCGCTGAACGCCCGTTGCAGCATAAACAGCGGAAGGCCAGCAGTGTAACTTTGAACAGCAGCAGCAGCAGCAGCAGCAGCCAAGAGTAACGATCGGCAACTTGCAGGCATGAATGCATCCCCCCACCACAAACCACACACATTTTCTGCTTCTTCTGCTTGTTGTGAGGAACATGTGAACTGCGGGAAGGCCACCAAGAGCAAGTGTCACTGACAGCTGGTCGACATGTTGTGCTGGGCTACGTCGAGGACTACATAAGAGTTGAAGACCGTCAGTGCTCGCTCCCCGCTATCATGGCCGTGAGCAGCACTGACCAGATTGCTTTTTGAGTGCAGGTAATACTAGAGACACTAGCAAGGAGTAAAAGCAGAGCTCTTTAGTTCAAGACAGCCATGGTGGCGGGGGCCCCACTTTAGCATGTGAGTGCCGCATCTGCTGCATTGAAATGTGTAACATGTCTTCTTGCAATCCTTATCACTGTGAACTGGCATGCAGTGCTGTGTCTTTTGACATCCGCTGAACTTCTGCTTGCTTCAAGTAATTTTTGCAGATGTTCAAGTGTGTGCGTGCGTAGCCTCTACCTTGCTTCCTGGACGTGGAAGGGCTGTTGCACCGATGCGCTTCCATTGCCCTGACATGCTTCGTCAAATGCTCAGCATTGCGCCCAGCGTCAACATGATGCAGTGGGTGAAGCCAGCAGTGCTTGTGCAGCTTGCATGCAGTTTAGTCGTTCACAGGCGTCTGCTGTGCTTGTCAGGCTAGCTTTCTTCAGTGCTGGTCTTGGTACAGCATCATCATCATCATATTACCCATTCAAGCCATAGCATCAGCGCCATCGGCCCCGCGCCCCACCGGGGCGGAAAGAGGAGGGAGCACTGCTCCAGAATGTTTGCATGCATTGCGCACATCCCAAGACTTGACAAGAAAAGCAGCAATACACGGTGACACCATCAGACATCTTCCAGAACTGCCCCAAATATCATCAGATACAAAACGCAACACCTTGATTGACGAATCAGCCATGGACAAAACGCTGCGCAACTTTTCAGCGCAACCAGGCAGGGATCTGATCTCAGCAAACATATCATCCCTCTGAGCAGAAGTAGCAGGGCAATCAAACATGAAGTGTGACAAAGACTCAACTTCTGCACCACAACAAGGACATCCTGAAGTGGAGTTAGCTCTGCGACCGCCAAACTGACTAGTACGCTCATGTACACACAGACAACCCATACGAACACGCAACAGCAATTCAATACCACGTGGAATTGCCACTGAACGCAAGTACGGCCTAGGCCTCCTGAAACCCATAGCATCAACATGAGAGGGATGCACATGAGCCACATACCGACTCAGAGTGGAGTGTTCCAACGTTTCACATGCAATCCTTTCAGCATGTAGTGTCCTGACCTGCTTGTTGACATGGCTCTTGCACGCACTGGCTCTGCCTTCCGCGGTCACAACATTCACACCATACTTGCACAGCAGGCTCTGCACATACTTGTGCCACGGTGTCACCGCCACAGCACCACTAGGACGCCTCCATTCAGCTGTAAACACTTGATTTGGCAGCCGAACGCCCTGCATACGCTGAATCCTGTAGTACTCCAAAGCCCTCTGATGAAGCCACATATGCAACGGTTTCACACCCCATTCTGCCAAGAGAGCTGAAGAGCATGGGCGCTCCTTGCCACAGCGCATTGCGCATTTGATGATGTCTGTCTGCACTTTGTCAATCAGCTGCAGTTGCCTAGCTGTGGACGGAAACCAAACCTCACTGCCATATTCGACAATGGGACGGACACACGTCAGCAACAGTATGCGTTTAACCTCCACACTGATGCTGCGGCTCTTCCAAATTGGCATGAGCGCACCCTTCACACGTTGCACCTTAGCCAGCATCTTCTCAAAATGTGTGGTCCATGTACAGGTATTGTTGAACCACAGGCCAAGATAGCAGTACTCCGATACAACAGGCACAGGGACATTGTTCCAAACAATGCCGGAGTCGACCAGCTGGCTGGTCTGTCTTGCTGGCAGCACATGCATGACGGCAGACTTCAAGCTGTGGAGCTTGAAGCGCCACTGGCAACTGTAATTGTAAACAGTTGCAGCCACAGCCTGAACTTCAGACAGAGACCCGCAGACAGCAACAAAGTCATCAGCCTGCATGGCTGCCACAACTTGGCCTGCAGGTTCGTCACGAGGGCCCATGAGGGTAACGCCAGGGTGCTTTGCATGCACGTCACGCAGCAAGTCGTCGATAAACAACAGGTACAGTGTGGGCGAAATAACATCACCCTCATGCAGGCCAAGGTCGCAGGTGAACCTATCCGTGGTGCAACCCTCATGAGACACCACACGCTGCGCGCCCTGATACAAGTTGTACAAGACACGGAACATCTTGCCACGCACACCCTTATCCCACAGCTTCTGGAACAAGCCATCAAGCCAGACCGTAGGGAATGCCTTGAAGGTGTCAACAAACAACACATATGACTCCTTTCCCTCAGCTTTCCTGCCATTAAGGACCTCGCTGAGCACGCTTTGATGGTCAGCACAACTGCGCTTGGGGCGGAATCCGTTCTGACTCTCGTGCAGCAGCGGCGCCGCTGCTGCTGTAGCAGCAGTTGCGCGTGGCTGCTGCTGCTGCTGCTGCTGCTGTTGTGCTGAATGCTGGCCCTGCTGCTGCTGCTGCTGCTGCTGCTGCTGCTGTGCTTGTGGTTGCTGCTGCTGCTCCTGCTGCTCGCCCTCTGCAAACTTGATAAGGCGCTGATTGAGGACGCTGGTGTAGAACTTATAGAGCACGCTGAGCAGGGTGATGCCGCGGTAGTTGCCTGGGTCTGTCAGATCGCCCTTCTTAGGCATGCTGACGACTGTCCCCGGCACCTGATGTACCTGCTCAAGCTGCCACATGAGGCTGCAGTACTGCAGCAGCATGTCTGCAACTGTGTTGCCTCCGTACTTCAAAAGCTCGTTGACAATGCCTTCCTCTGCAGGGTTGCCAGCTTCGCCTGTGCGTAGACGCTGCAAGCATGCAGAAACCTCGGCGGCAGTGATGGGCAAGTCCAGCGGGCAGGGTGGGGCAGCATGAGGTGCGGTTGAGTCATGAAGGTACTGCTGTACATTGGCGGCAACCTGTGTCATGTGCGCTGGGTCGAACTGGGGGTTTGCGGCGGCAAACGCTGCATGGCTACCAACACGCTGATAGTGGCATTTGAATGCATCTGCTTTTTCTGCAGGGGTTGAAGCCGTCTGTCCTGAGGGGTGCTGCATGACACTGTACACGGCCTCGCTGACATGCTTAGGGCACAGGCGACGCACAAGCTGCCACATATCCTTCTCCCCAAGCGTGCTGTCATCACTTAAGCGGTCTCTGTACGCTGCAGTGATTGCATGCTCGCATCGCTGTTTGTGCTGCTTCTCAGCTGCTTTGATAAGCTGTGCAGTAGCCTTGCGCTGCTGATCAAATGCATCCCAGTCTGCAACAAGGCCGGACTCCCTGTACTGTGTAAAGGCCTGCACCCTGGCCTGCACAGCATTTGTCAGCTCCTGTGTCCACCACGGGAAGGACTTGCCAACCCAGACCCTTTTAAACCCTCTTGGTACAGCAGTGTGTTCAAGGACAGCGGACATGGATGACGTCAGCTTGCTTGCATACGCAGCTTTGCTTGAGGGGGGCCGGGTAACTCTGCTGTCCGGCTACGTTAGGGGGCTGCCAGCAGTGCTATTACATCCCCTGTGAATCACCTGAAACGAAGCAGAAGCCTCACTGAAATGCACAGTACAAGGTGGGCTGGTGCCAGCCACGTGTGGCTGTGCACCCCACGCTTGTTGCTGTACAGGAACCCTGCCTATAGGGTGAGTATATGCCACCACCGTCCGTGGCCGCTTGAGAAGCTCCCACCTGTTGAGCTATGTTCTGGTACAATGAATTTACGGAGCGCCAAGCACTCACTGGTTCTCTACTGCTTGTGCGCTGTTCCAATGTAATAGAACGAGTTTCAAACGCTCCTGGGCTCCAGGTAAATGCACAACTGCGTGCCAATGTGATGCCTGTTGTCGTGCAGTCATCGCGCTCGGAGCGTGCTCGCCATCAACAGCAAACCAGAGCTGTCAAGTGCAAGTGTGCTGTGCCATTCTTGAGGAACTCATGCTGCATGCCAGGAATCATGTGGAAGAGGGAGTCCAAAACAGCTCCTGGGCTCCAGGTGCAGGAGCTGCGCACCTCGAGCAATGCTGGACCAGGAATCCTCCGAGACCCCCGCCCAAGGTCCCCTGCTGTGTGCACACCAACACCTGTGCTGCATGACAGCCGGCTGGTAAGGTGCCACAGCCGCTGATCCATGTGGTGACCCTCACTAATCTGATAAGAAGAAGAAGCAGCACTCTAGCATGATATGTGTCATTCGACACAGCGTGCCTCGCTCCCTTAAATGTATCACTCAACACAGGGTGGCTCGCTTCCAATGTCTATGTAGTTATATCAAATCGAAGAGTAAACAACCTCAACGCACTTCAACACCGGACCCTGCAGCTGCAGCTGCAGCAGTCTGAGAGGCTGAGCCTAATGATTCAGCCAGGGACTGTGCTACCTGAGTCA
>JACERP010001352.1:0-22051 GCA_014080715.1 Scenedesmus sp. NREL 46B-D3 | reverse complement strand
GTTAAGTACTTGAAACTGGTGCTGCTGCTGCGCCTATTGTTGATCAGGTTGAGTGCGCCAGGCCTTGTGCCTTTTGAACACGCTGTGCGCAGCCCATCTTCTCCGTGCGCCCGCTGCTGCGGCTGCTGCTGCGCTGCTGCTGCGGCTGCTGCTTGGCTGCCCATTTTCAGTGCGCTGGCCGCAGTGCAGTGGTGATGCCATGTGCGCTGCCATGTGCGATGTTGATGTCATGTGCAATGTGGATGTCATGTGCGACGTCATGTGCGCTGCCATGTGCGCTGCCAGTCAACATGCACATGCCCTGTGCAATCATGCTGCTGCTGCTGCTTGTGTGCTTCAGGCTGAGTGCGCTGGACCTGGTGGAGCGCGACCACTGCGCACTGCTGCAGGAGATGCACATGTTCTCCATCGCGGCCGACATGCAGCAGCTGCTGCGGGCGGTGTACGCCTCTGCTGCTGCTGCGCTGGCGGTGCTGTCGGCGCAGGCTGGCGACAGGCGCAGCAGGGAGCAGGGCTGCTGTGCCGCAACCCCAGTGCTGCAGGTGACGTGAGCAGCTGCGGTGACGGAGTTGCGGCGCTCAGCAGTGATGGCAAGACTGCTGTGCAGCTACGAAACGCGTTGCTGCAATGCATTTTGCTAAGTCGTGCGCGAGCGCTGCACTGGAGGTGCAACGGAGGGCAAGCCAAAGGTCGTGCGGCCTGCGTGTGTGTCTCGGC
The DNA here is from genome assembly GCA_014080715.1 of Scenedesmus sp. NREL 46B-D3. Lineage (NCBI taxonomy): Eukaryota > Viridiplantae > Chlorophyta > Chlorophyceae > Sphaeropleales > Scenedesmaceae > Scenedesmus > Scenedesmus sp. NREL 46B-D3. The sequence goes on along the minus strand of JACERP010001352.1, from coordinate 21,334 downwards.
ATGCTTGCTGCCGGGCCTCAAGCATATGGTGCTGCGGGCGGCGGGTCAGTTCATGCGGTAGCACGCGAGCCGTGCCCAGCGGGAGCGGCAGCAGCGAAGCAGCAGCCGTGCACGTGCATAATGATTTGGCGGCGGTCTGCAGCAGCAGCAGCACCAGCAGCACCAGCTGCTGGTCGTTCGTGACAGCACCTTGCATGCGCTTTGCAGGCAGCAGCCGTGTATGTACTTTTGCAATGCCTTCCGTCATTGGGTGCTGGCTTGTGTGCGTGTGGCGCGTTGTCACACGCACTGTCTGCGCCGGCATGCACGCTGCTGCTGCTGCTGCTGCTGCTGCTGCTGCTGCTGCTGCTGCTGCAGGGTCCCGAGTGGCGTCAGGGCAGGCAGCAGCTGCTGGTCATGCAGGAGGCGGCGCTTGCGCGCTACTGCGCAGCACTGCACGCAGCCTCCGCTGACACACCCTTCGTGATGCCCAAGGCGCAGTGGGTGAGCGCATGCTGGGTCTGCTTTTCTTGATCGCCATGCAGTGGCTGAAGCGTGGCGTTCAGAGCGATTCAGACACATTGGCGGAGCCTCTGGTTGCGATGCCATTCTTATCTTGTCAAGGCTGCTGTTTAGTTGGCTGCTGGGTGCGCTGCTGCTGCTTCTGTTTGCTCAGCAACAGTATCGCTGCTGCTGCTGCTGCTGTGCAGGTTCGCCAGCTGATGTTCTTCATTCTTGCCACCTCGTCAGTGATGGATGCAGTGGACTCCCTCGCGGCAGCAGCAACAGGCGCGCTGACAGCGGCCCCTAGCAGCAGCCGCAAGCAGGCTCTGGCCGGCTGGACACACAAACAGCAGCAACAGCAGAAAGATGCCCAGCAGCTGCCTCAGGCCATGCATGGTGCTGCTGCTGGACCTGCAGCAGACATAGAGGCAGGGGTGGGAGCAGCAGGGACGACGGCGGTCAGCAAGCAGCCCCACCCGCTGCAGCAGCAACAGCAGCAGCACGAGAATGGATCACGGCTTGAGGGTGGGTCAGCAGCTGCTGCTGCTCCTGCAGCAGCAGGCCTTGCAGACCAGCAGCATGCGGCAGCAGCAGCGGAGGCAAGCTGTACCGGCAAGCTGCTGACGTGCCTAAGCAGCAGCTTCGCTCGGCACACTGCTTGGGTGTCGCCCTGGCTGCCTCTGGCGCAGAACCGCGTGCTGTTTGCGCATTTGAAGGCCGCTGCGACGAAGGAGCTACCTGCAATGCTTAGCAGCAGGGAAGGTGAGGCTGCCGGTGCTGCTGTGTCGCAGCCTGCCTGTACCTTGTCACTGTTGCTGTGAGCATGTTTTGTGTGTTGAGTGCTTACAATGCACAGTGGCTGTGACAGGCCTCCTGCAATGCTTGGCAGCTGCAAAGGTGAGGCGTTTGTCCGTTGATAGCAGCAGGCATACAAAGCAAGCTGTTGTGTAACGTGCGGCTCGACTCATGCAACATCTTGATGTGCTTCTTGATGCAGCCGTCGTGCGACAATTCAGATGACGGCGGTTCAGGGCAGGACTCGTCCAGTTGACGTGCGCGTGCGTGTCTGACTTCCTCGCTCTGCTGCCGCTGCTGGTCTCCTTGCAGCCGTGCTGCAGAACGTCAACGGCGAGTAGCTCAGGACATGACTCAGCAGACTGACTACAACTTGCCGTGCACCTCTGCTGCTGCTGTTCATTCCCTGGCAGCCTTTTGCACCCGAGCAATCGCTGGCAGTTTAGGCCAGGGCTCAACATGTTGACGTGCTCCTGTCCTGCGCTGCTGCTGCTGCTGTCAACCTCCTTGCAGCCTTCCTGCGTCAAATCAAGGGCCGGCGGTTTGTCGCAGGGCTCAAGTACTGGATCGTGCTGAGCTGCGTGTTGGTGGGCACGCTGCTGCTGCTGTACTTTGTGCCGCCCTCGTACCGCTACGCGCCAAATTTCGGCTACAGCGCGGCTGCGGTCGGCATGTCTGACCGCGTGGAGTCGACCGTGCACAAGGTGCGTGTGCTGCCGGCTGCTGGTGGTTTGCTTGATGTTGCAGCGGGGGGCTGCCGGAGCGGTGAAGCACGCTGCACTGCACAAGTGTCACTCACGGCACCCTCAACAACAATGTTGACAACCAGCACACACCTTGTGCACAGCTGACTCCATGCCATGCGCATAACCCACAGCCACCTCACCGATTGCAATACAAAACAATACAGTACAGTAGTACAGGACTGAACCTACACACAACTGCACACAAGCAGTTGGCCAATGGCCTTCTGTGAATGGCAGTCACTGCACAATAAATAAGTGCACCAGGATGCCACTGGCGTGGTGCTGGTTGCGCCAGTTTGCTGTGCCTCGCTGCCGTGCTGCAGGTGATCAGCTGGACTGCCAGCGCTGTCGTGGGCGCCACGCTGGGCTGGTCCCTCATGGCGCAGCCCGCCATGGCCAACAACCCGGTGGCCCTGGCGGCCGTCATCTGCTGCTTCTGCTTCCTCGTCGGCAGCCTCGGCCGCTCCAAGAACATGCTGGTCGTGCTGTACACGCTCATGACGGTTGCGTCAGTGGTGATGTGCCAGTACACGCCCGCGTGCTGCGACGACACAGGCTCGACGATGGTGGCGGTTGTGCGCGGCGCGTCGGTGGCGGCTGCGTCGCTGTTTGCGGTGGCCGTCCAGGTGGGAGGGCAGACGATTCAGCGGCTGACCAGGCTGGCTATCAGCAGACGGGAGCAGTTGTTACACCAAGCCGTTACCTGACGAGCTGATCGGTTGCTATGGGACGCATCCAGGGCTTGCGGCGTATGCAACATGAGCATCTGATCCCAACCCGTCAGCTAGCTGGTTGGCTGCTGATTCACGCACAGTGCCGTCTAGCAGCCGCTCCTGACTTTGACTCTGACCGCATCCCTGCCTGGCCTGCGTGCGCCGCCGCGTGCTGCGCAGAACCTGGTGTGGCCTTGGTACACGTCCAGCTGGGCACTGGAGCAGCTGGGCTGCGCGTGTCAGGAGGCAGCAGAGCTGCTGGCGGGCATGGTGTGCGAGCTGTATGCCGACACACACGCGCTGATAGAGCAGCAGCAGCAGCAGCAGCAAATGGCAGCAGCAGCTGCTGAAGGCAGGGATGGGGGTGATGAGGGAGGCGGCGGAGGGCAGCAGGTGCCCAGACGGCTGGCCATGCTTGATGCTGGGGCGAGGCGTGCCCAGCGGCACCTAGTGCAGCAGCAGCAGCAGCAGCAGCATGAAGGTTCTGCTGAGCCAAGTGATGAGCTGGCAACAGCAGCAGGAGTGTTGGCAGACCCAGAAGCAGCAACAGAAGGCGCGTCTGCTCCTGCAGCAGCAGCACTGCCGCACGCAGGTAAAGGTGTGCTGTGTGATGCTTCTGGCATGTCATCAGGCAGCTTGGCTGCCTCGAGCTGTGTAACTTCACCTGCTGGCCTACAGCAGCAGCAGCAGCAGCAGCAGGGGTTGCAGGGGCACTCAAGCGCTAGCAGGCCGCCTTACATCAGCAGTGACTCGACGCCAGACTTCAGCAGCAGCAGGGCAGCAGCACTGACCCTACACGACTATGCCACAACAAAGCAGGTGACATGCAGCTTACAAGAGCGGCTGAAGGAGCGCCGCCAGCAGCGGCTGCGAGCTGCTGGCCCTGCTGCTGCTCCTGCTGGGAGTCCTGCAGCTCCTGCAGCCAGCAGTCCTTTGGTGCTGCAGGGGCGACTGTTGAGGCCTCTGGTGCAGGTGTGTTCACCATGTTTATCGTGTTCAGACTGCCTGATGGCACAGCTGTGTGGGGCTGCTGGGCTGGGGTGGCTTGGCCATTTCAGCACTGCGGGGTCACTTGCGAGAGTTCCCAGTGCAGGTGATCTGCAGCAAGTTAGGCCCGCAACGTGCCTCCAGCAGTGGCAGAGCTGCTGCAGTGCTGGCAGCATGCAACTGGCGTCGTACCGCAGCGTGCATTTGGCGTAGTATGGTGCCCGCATTTGCTCAGGCGACCACCAGCGCTCTGCTGCTACTGACAGACGTGTTGAACATCAAGTGCTGCTGCTGATGATGTCGATGCTGATGCTGCCGCCAACTTGCAGGTGAAGATCTCCCTGCTGCTGGACACCACTGCCTGGAGCTCGGGATTGTACGCAACGCCGCCTGTGCGCATAAAGCTGCCGTCCGCTGCTCATGCAGCTGCATGCTGCCTTATAGTTTGATGGAGCACTGCCAGCGCACACTTCATCTGCACAACATCACCTGCTGTAGTGCTGGCCAGGGCTGGGCAGCGTGAGCAGCGCTACATGCAGTCTGTCATGCTCAGCACACCGGGTGTTGATGGACACTGCCTGCTGGCAGTGTTTCGGCAGCCGTCTTTGTTGCGCTCCGAGTACCAACCATGCACAACATATGCTGCGCCGCCCCATGCGCCCCCGTCCTCACGGGCTTCCACGATCACTGCGCCAAACCTGCTGCTGCTGCTGCTGCTGCTTGCAGGTGGTGCTGCGCATGTTGGCGGCCATGTTTGATGTGGCGGATGCCCTGGGTGCACTGCAGCAGGCCAGCAGCATCAAGGTGGCGGCCGTGTCGGGCTCCTGGGACTGGACGCTGCTGCAGATGAGCCGCGCCTGGGGTGACGTGATGCTGGCGGTGCTGGGGCTGGCAGACGGCGTGCTGGCGCACGTGACGCAGCTGGGCGACGCAACTGCTGCTGCACTGCTGACAAAGGTGACGACGGCTTGGGGCAGGCGGTTGGATTCAACGTCGAGCACACTGCTGGTGTTGACTTCGCATTAAGGGAAGGCGGAGCTGCGTGACTGGATGTTGATGTTGCAGATGCTGTCTGTGCAGCCGTGCGCTCAACACCCTTGTCATGTGGGGGTCACTGGCCGTACACGGGAGCGCTGACGATGTGCGCAACCCTGCCTGCCAGGAGCAGCCAGGTGCTCTGCACTGCCCACACCCACACCCCTTGCCATCACCACCGGCACTGCATTTCCACTGTGGACTTCAATTCTGCTCTTCTCCGCTGTGCCACGGCGCGTGCATGCCAGTGCTTCTGACCCTTGGCGCGCCGTGCCTCCGCTGCCTGCTGGCTGCTGCAGATCCAGGAGGTGCAGCACCTGCGCTACGAGTTCTTTGCACGCTCAAGAGACCTGCGCCGGCTGCTGCACGTGGCAGTCGCAAGCGACGACGCGCTGCTTGTGGCAGGCATGCCTGGCAGCCAGCCGGTGCACCTGCAGGGCCACATGCGCTACAGCGCAGCGGTCTACACGGCAGGCAAGGTGCTCGACAGGATGACGATGGTCGCACGCTGTGCGCTGGAGGCGGGGCAGCGGGCGTGATCCCACACGAGGCCACCTCCCCAAGCAGACGCTGGACTCCACACTGGTGCTGGAGGACGGCAGCATCTGACGCAGCTGATGTTGCACGGAGTGTGCTGCTGAGCTGCTGCTGTGCATGCAACACCCAACGCATCGCAGGCTTCAAGAATAAGTTGCTCCTCTGCTGCACAGTGAAGCATGCTGCAGCCCTGCGAGCTGCATGTGGGGCCAGCTTCCAGCGGAAAAGCAGAAGTTCAGCGACCCCACCACGAGCTTCATGTTGCAGCTGCATCTACAGTCAAGATGACGGCACGCAGTTTCAAAACTCAGCCACCAAAGCTTGATGGCTTGATGTCTGCAGCGCAGGCAGCAAGCTGTTGTCGGCTCCATTGAGTGGGTGTATGCTCTATCTATGCACGCCTATGCATGGGCGTATCTTGGGTGAGTTTGGCTGCTATCTTACAGGGTGCTGATTGTGTCAGTGCATGGCAAGCCGACTTATCGTGCGCATCTGGGCACCGTGCCGGCGGTCAGTAATGTCTGCATGTCGTTGCCGTTGAAGACCAGCATACGAACTTCAGATGATGTCACACGTGGTTGTTGGGCCACTGCTCAGCAACATGGTCTCAACAACCTTCAATTCGGGCTGTGCAGATCATCCTGATTGTACTTGAGTGCGCTTGTTTATTGTAATATTAGTTGATGCAAGTCAATGGTCCAGTTGGTGAAGCCATCAACAGCCTGTCAGGGCGCTCACTGACATTGACACTCAGCAGCAGACAAGCCTCTGCTTTCATTGGCTTGTACAAGCGACATGTCGCTGGACACGCTGCTCCAGCAGGGACTGTGGTAAGGTGTACCGTACAAGTTGTTCTGTTGTGAATGCGATCCTACTGCCATGTGTCTCCAGTATACTGATGTACTGCTGTTTGGGCAAGCACACAGGCCAAAGCCTTTAAAAGCCAAATTTGGCAGCTGCGCACAATCATCTGGCACAAGACCCAATTGCTGGCCAGGTTGATTGCCATTGAATTGTTAGCTCGAGCTCGCTGACCGTGGCGGCGCTGTGACAGCCAAAGTACTTAGTACAACTTACATGTTGCAAGTGCTCATTGATGTGTGCGTGCAACCCCGGAGCAGCTGTATGTGGCGCCATCACAATGCAAGCTTCAATTTTACCAATTTACCGAATTAGGGCCACCCGCAAAGGAGCCAAACAAGGCTCATGGGGTCCACAAACTCCAGAAGGAGACTATCTACCGAAAGAAATCGCAACCGCAACAAGCTCAGAGAGCTCAGAACTCAGAGAGTCGGTGACTTCAGTAGAACTACTAGTGATACTACCACTGGGAAGCAACAAATGTGCCATTTCTGGATCGTTGCATACCAGTCAACAACTGTGGATGAAAGCAGCAACACTAAATTCTGACAAGCAGCAAAATCTGATAAGCAGCAACACGCACAGCCCGGCCTGTGGCACAGGTGACAAAACTGTGGTCCCATAAGTTCAGCGACATGTGTTGACAGCCTGCAAGCAATTGGATGATGAGCAGTATTTTATCCACAAACTCAGGAGGCAGCTGCTGCGATGTGCAGCAGCCTCAGGGCTTGATATACAGAAGCTGCCACATGTGCTGCCCGGTTTGAAACGTGCATCTGCGTGGCCTGCGCTTACACCTGCATGTCATGCAGCTGCTGCAGCAGCAGCAGAACCATCAGCTGCAGGATCAGCCGAGAGCCTTTATGATACCTGCACCTCCACATCCGCCATATGTATGATGTATACATATAAAGTTCTGCATTGCAGCAGTACAAGAACCAATCTGTGCATCCTGGTACTTTCTGCTGCCCTTGCACACAGACATCAGTTGAACCAGGACACGGCACTAGCATGCAAGACATTATGAACACCCGCATCCACCACTCCCCGCACGCAACTTGACACACATGATATGTGCTTCACACCAAAATGACACGAGGACGTACTGGCACAGCAAGGACTTGCGTGCCATGTGGACAAGATGGACACACATGGCAAACTTGTTCTCCAGCAGCTGCTGCTCTGCCTGCATCTCACCAGCTCCAGCGACGGCTGTATTGTATTTGACTTGCCAGCCCCAGCTCCAGCAACTGCTGCTCGGCCTGCATCTTAAAATCGCCAGACACTGCTGGACTGTATGCGACCCGTCAGCTCCAGCAACCTGCTGCTCTGCCTGCACCTTACCTGCTCCAGCGACTGCTGCACTGTATGTAACCTGCCAGCTCCAGCAACTGCTGCACTGCCCCATCTTACCAGCTCCAGGCACTGCTGAACTATATGTTACTGCTGCTCCAGCGACTGCTGTACTGTACGCAACCTGCCAGCGCCAGCAAGTGCTGCACTGCATGCATTGCGCCAGCTGAGGACGCTGCTGAGTGCACTGCTGCTGACGTCACTGCTGTGGGCTTAAATGAAAATGGAGTATTTTCAGTATGAGATGAGTAATTTCAATATGACTCTGGGCTCAGATCACTGGTCTTTGTCTTGCATATGTGAGAGGACACGGCACTAGCATGCAGTACACTGGCAACCCACCCAACCCCCCGCATGAAAGCGAATGACTGCTAGCTCATGCATGCAACGCGGACCACCCACTGTAAACGATGCTGGCTTCACTGATGACATGTAGAAAGCAGCCGTTCAGATCCAAGAGCTTCAGGGGCACCAACCCTTCTGCGTCCAGGAAGCATCAGGTAGAGGGCTGCGCACGCACGCACTTGAAATCTCGAAATAATTACCTGAAGCGAAGAGCGCAGCGGCAGCAGGATTGTCGGCGGGCTGGTGCCCAGACGAATCCATGTCCTGCCGCTGGCTTTGTCGTCCAGCTGAATGGCCGTTGCCAAAACCTCGATGACAAAGCCTTGGCCCGCCAGCTATCGTCGCTTGCGGTGCAGGCAGCAGACAACAAACAAGAAAAGCAGCAGAAGCAGGAAAGGCACACCAGCGAACACAGGAATGCACGCATGCTGTACCCTGCAGTATAAGCGTACAACAGTGTCCTTGTACACACAGTAGTCTTCTCCACAGTAAAGAAAAAACAATATGGGATTCAGCAGGCCTTGATGCTGAAGCATGTTGAGCATGTGAGAGCATGCAGTCCCCCCTCCTTGTTACCAGGTGACTAGTGCAGAATAGCACCGGTGCCGGCGGTGATACCACGCCTATAGGCTAGCTAGCCTCCCGAACCCTGATTACAGCTTGCATGGCTGCCGCTGTCATTGTCATTTTCAGCAGTTTGGTAAGGCAATTAGGAGTACCATGTACAGCAAGTTCCCGTAAACAGTCATGACAAGCATGTACGACGGTGCGCAGTGCACGGGCGCCTTCCCGTCCGCCATCCTGCCGGGCCACCAGATGGAGTACTGCCGCCGCTGGCGCTTCATCTCGGCCACTGCACGCAGGCCCAGCCCGCGGATCTCCGCATATGTATATGTATGCATATGCATATGCATATCTCTGCATATGTATATGTATGCTACCCAGGCAACAGCGACTGTGCTCTCGGTGCGGGGCTGGCCAAGTTGAGGATGAGTTTCACTTTGTGTTTGAATGTGACGCATACAGTGATATACCTCTACACCGTTCACTAGTCTGCAAGGCTCTAAGGACGGTATAAGGGGGTAAACGGTGTATCCAGGGGTAGTGCGTTTAGCGGCCTCGAAGCGGCCTGGAGGACCGCATAACCTACTGTGCTTGTTACGATGTTAATGCTGCGCGACAGGGGTCCGTTTTATTTAGTTGCTATAAGCCAAACGTCATCCCTTCGACACACAGCCTGTACTTGACCATGCTGGCTCAAGCGCAGCAGCAGCAGCTGCTGCCACCAACAGACACAGCAGTTCTGCAAGTGCATAGTGGCACCACATGCACCATGACGTCCTGGCAGCACCACAGCTGCACTGCAGTGCAGGCACACAAGTAACCATACACAAGTGGCAGGCCTAGCCTGTTCTTGCCACGTAGCTGAAGATGGATTCCTGGCGCGCCCTGTCAATGCGCATGCGGTAGGGAGCATCAGCAATGCTGCTTGCAGAAGTGCGCATAGCAGGGCTCACAACGGTCACAGGGGCATCACGCATGATGGTCTGCAGCACAGCCAGTGCCTGCTGCGCCTCCTGCATCAGCATACCTGATCAGCCACTGCTTCTGCTTAGGAGCATAGCTGTTGCGCCTGCTCCTTTCAGCTGAGACCTTTCTCTTCTTCTTCTTGTTGCCACTGACAGGACCATCATCACTCGAACCGCTGGGATCAGCATGGCCTCCCACCATGCCAACCACAGTAGTGGCGGCATAAGTCAACCCGGCCACGATAGCCAACACAGCCTCTAAAAAGAACACCATCAGAATAGATTTGCCATAAAACAGCGGGATCAGACGCAGGAAACGCAGGATTTGGGCAAACCGATACACCGTTTGTCAGTGAGGCCAGGGCTCAACGAAGGACGGTAACGGTGTACAGGGAAACGGTGTATCGGGGCGGAAAACGCCCTGCGGAGCTCGTTTGCACAGGGTAAAGGACGGTATAAGGGGGTAAACGGTGTATCGGGCAACGGAACGGTGTAGAGGTATATCACTGTATCAGGTTGTTCGCGATCGCTTCTGGCGGCTGTTTGTTGAATTTGGAGGGTGGCAGAGCCCAGCTGTGAGCCCTCTTGGACGATGTCTGGCTGACTTTATGCAGCAAAGGCAGAGTAGTGTTGCTGCTTTCATCTACTATTGTCTCCTGGTTAGAATTGATCCGGCTATGGCGCATGCTGTGCTCCCAAGTGACACTAGCGCCTCAGAGACAGAATCCTCAGTACTTGTTGGGGCCTCGGATTAGTTGGTTGGATTGGTACTCCTTGGCTGTTGTGGGACCCCATGAGCCTTGTCATCATCATCATCATCATCATATTACCCATTCAAGCCATAGCATCAGCGCCAACGGCCCCGCGCCCCACTGGAGCGGAAAGAGAAGGGAGCACTGCTCCAGAATGTGTGCATGCATTGCGCACATCCCAAGACTTGACAAGAAAAGCAGCCATACACGGTGACACCAACCGACATCTTCCAGAACTGCCCCAAATATCATCAGATACAAAACGCAACACCTTGATTGACGAATCAGCCATGGACAAAACGCTGCGCAACTTTTCAGCGCAACCAGGCAGGGATCTGATCTCAGCAAACATACTATCCCTCTGAGCCGAAGTAGCAGGGCAATCAAACATGAAGTGTGACAAAGACTCAACTTCTGCACCACAACAAGGACATCCTGAAGTGGAGTTAGCTCTGCGACCGCCAAACTGACTAGTACGCTCATGTACACACAGACAACCCATACGAAAACGCAAAAGCAATTCAATACCACGTGGAATTGCCACTGAACGCAAATACGGCCTAGGCCTCCTGAAACCCATAGCATCAACATGAGTGGGATGCACATGAGCCACATACCGACTCAGAGTGGAGTGTTCCAACGTTTCACATGCAATCCTTTCAGCATGTAGTGTCCTGACCTGCTTGTTGACATGGCTCTTGCACTCACTGGCTCTGCCTTCCGCGGTCACAACATTCATACCATACTTGCACAGCAGGCTCTGCACATACTTGTGCCACGGTGTCACCGCCACAGCACCACTAGGACGCCTCCATTCAGCTCCCCATGAGCCTTGTTTGGCTCCTTGGTGGGTGGGCCTGTGGCCCTACTTTGGTATTTGGTATTTGGTATACACAGTGTCACATGTCGTCTGTGCAGGCTGCTAGACCGTGTGACACAGCTTCCCAGCAATAAGGCATCGTCACTGTAACATTTAAGTAGCAATAAGACGGCACCTTCACTGCTCAGGTGTTTAACACCGTAATAACACTGTAATACAATAGGCCGGGCCCTAAGACACACACGGGTAGGGGTCAGCTGGTGCACAGCATCCAAGCTCGCGCACACGACTGACTTCCTAGCATGATCAAACCCTGCACGTTAATCAACATGTTGCCCAGCGCACACGCAACACAAGCCTCCTTCACAGTACTGACCTGCAGTGGCAGATGCGTATAGGGCAGGCCAGTGTGCACAGTGGATGCGCTTGATACACCTTCTATAAGGTGAAGGTTGAGATAGGCGATCCAACAAGTGTACAGCACAGCGGCTGTGCCATCATTTGCATGTTGCAGCCCAAGACATTGCACACCAGGTGCATGAGCAAACACCCACTGGCAGGTGCTGCACAGTACATGTTGCTGATGTGCGCCAAATATCTCTGTAAGCAATACTCAGCTCGGCATCCTGCATATGTACATGGGTGATGGCGTTTCTGCCATAGGCACACCACAATGCAATCAAGCGCGACACAGAGCCGGCCTAGCATGCCGCAAGCAGTATGCACACGCCCAGGGCAGGCCGCAACTACTGTGGCGCTGACAGCAGGTGTGCCAGCAGCACCGGCGGCCGCCCTGCCTGCTGCTGCACGACCTCATACCACGGCGCATGCAGCCGCACCCTGCTGCCCGGGTTCATGTCCACCGCGTGCGCAGCCTTGGACTGTACCAACAACAACACCTGCTGCCCAGGCTGGCAACTTTGCTGCTGCTGCTGCTGCGGGCCTGTGGCAGCCTCTTGCTGCAGCTGCTGCTGGTTGTGCACCACTTTGCAGAGGCATTTCACCATGTGGGCCTCCCAAGCCTTGCTGACAATCTCGAGGCCCAGCACACCTGCACACAGCACAGCACCGCATGCAGCCGACAGCAGAGCAAGGCAGCCGCCATGTTGAGGCTGCCTCAGCTGAGGCAGTTGTTAGCAACAGCACACAATTTGCCAAGGGTTTGAAAAAGAATTCAATTGGTGCAAAGAGGACTTTGGCTGGCGTCCTGCAGCCCATCACCACAAAAGCTGATCCAGGCACAGTCGGAACTTATGAGCGCCCTCCCAATACTTGTACGCCACAACTTGCCCACCCACATCCACAGCACAGCATAAATCGGACATACCTTCATTCAGCCGGCCAGGCAGCTTACCTGGCTGCACCTCAGCATTGCCAGCGCCAGCGCCGGGCCTAGCAGCAGCAGCCAATGCTTCAGCTAGCTGCTCCTGCTGCTCCTTCTGTGCTGCCAACACCTGCTGCATCACCTTGGCCAAACTGCTGCCTGCAGGGACCGCCACTCCCCTACCACCTGCCTGAGCCAGCGCTGCTGCTAAGCTGCTGCCTGCAGGCCTTGCTGCTGCGGGGATGGCTTGCAGGAACTGCTGCTGCCTGCGCCGCTGCTCTGTCATCAGCGCCAGTGGGTTGCTGGTAGCTGAGCTCGCCTTGGCAGCACCGGCAGCACGGCCACCCGCACCAGCGGTGATGACGCTGCTATGTGATACACTATGGCTGATGCTGCTGCCTGCCGGCAGTTTGCAGCTTCCAGGGACATGCTGCTGCTGCACGTCCGCCTCCTGTTCTGCTTCCATGCGCTGAGGTCCAGCACCAGCAGCAGTGGCGGCGCCTGCTGCTGCATCGCCATCCTCTTCAATGAACAGTGCTGCAGGCACTACATGTGCTGCCCAGTCGTCCTCCTCAGCATCGCCGGCAGCCACAGCACCATCTACACCCATCGCTGCCTTGCCGCTGCTGCCTCTGCAGCTGTACGCGGCACGAGCAGCGCCTGCCACCCCTGCAGCAGCACTGCCAAGCGGAGTAGCCCCACCCTGTGCCGCACCGCCCGTGTTGGGTGCTGGCGGGTGCAGCCTAGAGCCCTTGGTACTGCTGAAGCGCGGCGTGGCCGCCTGTAAGGCCAGCCCTTGGCGGCGACTACTGTGCGGGGTCCTGTTGCTGGTGTTGTCATGCGCTGCAGGTGCTCCAGCGTCTCCATGCTGAGTCCTGTGTCGTGCAGGTGTTGACGCACCGCCTAGAAGTGCAGCAAGTGGGTTACTGCCACCAGTGCCAAGGCCAGCATCGCTGGCTGCTGCTGGGTTATGCCCGTTGGGCCTGCAAGCTGCTGCTGCTGCATGCTGCTTTGGTGTACTGGCATAGGTTGGTGCTGTAGGGGTCTCCCTGATCGTGAATTTGGCTTTTTTTTTGGGAGCCAGCTGCTGCTGTGGTGTTGTGAGGCTGCTGTACAGTGTGTTTTTGCGACGGCCCAGCTGCTGCTTCTGCTGCTGTTTCACAGGTGCTGGCTGCTGGCTGGACAGCCCTAGAAGCTGACTCATGCTTGCAGGATTCTTGCTGGCCAGGTGCTGCTGCTGCTGCGGCTGCTGCTGTGGTTGCTGCTGCCTGCTGCCCCATGGGTTCACCAGGGGTGTGTGTTCTACTGCCTCCTGCTGCTGCTGATGCTGCTGCTCTTGTAGCAGTCCTGCAAGCATTTGCCTGTTGTGGTCCAGCACAGCTGCAGTGGAGCCCTGCACAACAAAGGCCGGCAATCAATCAAGGCAGGTGCAACAGCATACTTGCACCTGTATGCATAATGTTCTAGTTGCTTACATCCATGCAAGACAGCAGACTGTGCTTGCATCAGCCTTGAACTACATACACATGTTTAGGGGTGTGTGACGCTCTTGCAGATAACCATCAAGACATGCCTGGCCCGCACCTTTCCGCTGCGCTGCTGCACCCCATGCTGACGCAGTGAAGGCGCGCCTGGGACAGCCTGGTGGTCGTCCCCCAACAAAGCCTGTGTAAGGTGCTGCAAGTCGCTCCACACCTCCTGCCCTGCTGCTGCCACTGCAGCTGCTGCCCTAGGTGATGGGGAGGAAGCCGCTACCTCCTCCGCCCAGTGCGTACGTACGAGTGGGTCTGTCTTGATGCCACCTGCAGGAGAGCACGCTTCTATTGCATGGGGGGTCCGCGAGACAGGGAGCAGCATGGCAAAGCACATAACAACGTCCGCACACCTGCAGTGAGCGGCTTCTGTGTTGATCCAGGACAACTTGGTTTTAAATTTCCTGCTAGTTGGGTTAGCTGCTGCAGGTTGTCGTGGTAAGCAACTTGAATGTGTTCGGTCTCATCCTGAACTGCACCAGGGTGCTGCGATTTACGACACAGAAACATAGTAGCACAGCTAGGTAAAAATTTAGAGGCACTCCCCATGCGACTTGCCAGCTCAGGCTGACCAGACCAGAGGAACCTGGTGCAGTCACTGTCACACAGGGTCCAATGCTGCTGCTTTACCACGGCAGCGTTCACCTGCGGTTTATGTGATACCTCTCCTTTTGTTCATACCCTCTGGTAAGACTGTGCAATGCGACTTCACTCCACGGATCCACACACTGGCACAGCCTTTGCAATACGCAGGCCCTATATGGCTCATACACGTATCATTCGATTTAACGAACCATGATTTAACGAACAAGGGCTATTTAACGAACATATTGGTGTTACCCGGTGTTGCTCCAGGGCAAAACAGGGCAAAACACCCTCCTGTTTAGCGAACTCAGGTTACCGAACACCGAACCCCAAACCCCTGATCTATCACTGGAGTTCGGTAAACAAAGAGCGGTCGGTTTGGAAGTTTTTGCTGTGTTTTGCACTGTTCGTGTCCTCTGCCAGCCGGCTGGCTGATCGTTTGTCAAGGGTGGTGATCAGCAACTGCACAGCAGATGCCAACATCAGACAGTTCATGGTCCCTGCAGCCGCAGCAGACCCAGCAGCAGCGGCAGCAGCAGCAGCAGCAGCAGCACCACCACCACCACCACCAGCAGCAGCAGCAGCAGACCCTAATGTAGCAGCAGCAGCAGCCCAGGAGTAGGTCCCAGTTGCCTGGCAGGGGCTGGGTGAGGTTGATGCCTTGCTAGTGGGCTTCCTGCACGAGCACATTGTGCTCTAGGCTTGTTGGTGTACATGTGCTGCTGTATGCTGGTAGAGGCGTTCATTCGGTGTGGGTGGGAGAGATATAGGCATGTAACAACCTGGGATGACTGTCTGGGCGCTGAGCAGCCCGTAACAGGTCGTTAAAGGCCGTGTTCAATTTAACGAACACGCTGATTTAACGAACTATTCTGGAGGTCCCGTGGCGTTCGTTAAATCGAATGTTACGTGTAATGCACTGTCACAGTGTGAGGACGTCGCTGGCAGCACATGCTGCAACCGAAGATATCCATGAAAGAGTGCTGAGCATCAACTATGGACCTGCTGCTGCTCATGGCAGTTGCTGTGTGCTTTAGCTTGCACTAGCTTTGCAGTAGCGGGACTATCCCCCATTACGCAAACGCACTCTGTCAACAGGCCCCGTCTCCCATAGTGACTCCCGCTACGCGAGGTTTCAAGCAGCAGCACAGCATGTGCGAGCAGCAAATGGGTAGGTGCGGCTGTCTTATCTCTTCTATCATCTACTTGTGAGTCAAGTTGGTCTTTGATGATCAGGGTCACATCCTGCAGATGTGTCCCGCCCAAATAGGACTCTTTTGCATGAACTGGACCATTCTGCTACTTCATATGCTAAAGGCAAAATTTTGCACAGGAGAATGCCGTAAACAAGATCAAGCTTCTGGCCTGTATGCATCTCGTCACAGGCTATTGATGGTCCAAGGTTGACAGTCCGACTTGGTTCCTAGCAAACAATATCAAAGCATTGGTGTAGCGAACAATTGACAACAAACATGTTTGATGGTTTCACACCATAGGAGCGTAGGATCTGGTACTTTACATTACAATTATCTGAGAGAGATCTCATTCTGGTTATGACATGGCATGTAAGCCTGCGCACACCAACATGTACACCCTGTATACCTGTTTACCATAACCATGTCCACAGTATCTTCTGACGAAATTGCAAATGAAAATGGGTCATGCATTTGCCAATCATTTGTGTGAAGGAAATTGTCGTGGCACAGGGCTCGCCAAAAGTCATACTCATGATCAACTGGTAGGCATTTAGGAATGATCGATGACAAACGGGCATTCTCCAGGCAATGTACAAGCCGATCAACTGCACAGCCTCAGGCTGTCATTGAAAGCCCTCAATGCTTGTCTATTGATTGCGGTGATATATTGAACCATATCAGGTTTTTCAAACGAGTCCTCACTGTAGCACAGCTAAACGCCAAACATAAAGAAATGTGTGTCCCGCTCCCTTTGCCAATATTTAAATAGTCAATAAACAATTATTTATAACAATTACAAGCCATTAACCAACACTTTTACCGCCAATACCTAAAGGGCTTTGTCATAAGGGGGACGGTACTACTGGTATCACTAGTGTATACACATTGCCAGGTAGTTTCAATCTCAATTCTGAGCTGGGCTGACACAGCCACATTTCTCAACAAAGGCTGCAAAGACAACAAAAGAATTCAAAACAGCATCAAGGCAGCAGCAGCACAACGCAGGCCCTGCCGCTTGCTGTGTGCACAACACACAAGCGGGCCACCTAAGGCCGCCCACAACAGCACTGTCAGATCAGGCACCATTATGAAACAGCATTGCACGCAGGTGCAATGCAGGTCACTCAACACCCGATGATGCGGCAGACCACGTGGTACTTGGATTGCTGACTCAGTCAGGTGTTGTAACATGGTTGACCAATATTTGACCTGTCTCACTTGTGGTCAGGCTGAGCTCATCGTTGTACGACAAACATAGGTTTCGATTACACAAACCAAATGAACATATCCTTTCATTTGAGCGTTCTTTGGCGTTCGCTGTCAACAATCAATGGTAGCAGGCCATGCTTGCGTTCAACTTCAATTGCTTAATTGTTGTCGTACCAGATGATTGGCGTTGCAGCCAGCGGGGTAACCTGATCCTCTCGCTGCTGAGTGAATGGGCTCCACTGCTGGAGCGTCGAAGCAACAGGTGCAAACCCGTATACTTTTTGGTGTTTTTGTATTGATCGTGACTGCCATCGGGCCTGCAGCGCCACTTGCATTGCGTCGCCAAGCAATTGCTGCTGTTCTGCACTCGTCGATGATGCACACAGGCCAGGAAGCCCAGCAGCAGCTTGAAAGCCTCGCCCCTGAAAGTGGAACGCGTGGGAGGCGGGTAGGTGCTGTAACACGCTATACAACTGCAGCAGGACCCAAGTGCTGCACAGCTGCAGCACAGTTCTGTAGGTACAGCCCAGCAGTAGCTGCATTGCTTCAAGGCCACAAGGTATCATCTATTCCTTCCTGAACATTTTCAGGCGCTTCAGGTTTTATGTGAACACGCTGCAGGTACAATGTGTCGCTGGACTCACCGGCAGTGGCGCCGCTGCTGCCAGAAACGCTGCTGGCCACAGCAGCAACAGTAGATGTGTTGCCTTCAAGCGGCCCTTATTCAGACTATGACCTGTTGATTGTTGGGGAGGTTGTGCGGCTTGCGGAGGAGACAGCACAGCAGGACTATGCAGCAGGCAGGGGCAGCAGCGAAATCACCCTGGTGCGGCTGCTGCAAGCATATGAAGTGGTACTACCCGCGCATGGTGTGGTGCCGGCAGAGGACGTGTTCTACTACAGGCTGCTGCTCAAGCTCAGCCTAGACCCCAGCCCTGACTGGTACGCAAAGCTGGAGCAGCAAAAGGCGAACTGCAGCAGGTGCGGCACCAACACCACTCACTACAGAAGCAGCAGGTTGCTGAGCATGCATTACTGCGTTCAACAGCATGTGCCTGGAATATGGGCCGACTTCTACAGCCACTTGCCTTTTATTTGAGCTTAGATGAGTGCCTCTGCTGCCGACACATCCGGCTGGTTGCTGCAGGGATGTTGCCCTGGCCCCCAGAAGCAGCAGCCGCAGGTCGACCAATGCACAGCCAGCAGCAGGATCTGCAGCAGCACCCAGCAGTGCAAATTCACACATACACAACAGGCACCTCAACAGCCGTGGCGGTAGCAGCAATGTGGCACTGCATCAGGCAGGACAGAGAGCCAACGGAGCATCGCGCTCAACGCCCAGGGCCCGGCGGGCAGGTGCACCCAGCAGCTTTGCTGGTGCTGGTTGTTCAGCAGCAGTACAAGCAGCAGCAGCTGCAGTTGATGCAGCAGCAGCAGCTGTACAAGCTGCTCTGGCCGACACGCAGGTTGCTGTCAGCTCAACAGCAACGGATGTGCTATTGGGTGGTCACACCGCCGCAACGGTGGCAGCCGCTGCAGAGCGTTCGTCATTGCTCCTGCACCAGCAGCAGCAGCTCGCCGAGGCAGCAGACAGGTGGATGACTTCGCGGAACTCAATTCTCTCACCTGACGTGCCAATCGTGGGGCTGACAAGTGTCACAGCATCTGGCGTTTCACCTCAGCAGCAGCAACAGCAGCACAGACATGTGAGCCCCTTGGGCAGGCCAGCAAGATGTCTTCGGGCTAGGTCCGTGAGCCCTGTAGGCAGCGCAGCAGCAGCAGCAGCAGCAGCAGCAGCTTTTGGTGGCACTGTACAGCAGCGCTCGCGGACGGTGTCGCCCCCAGGCAGGTCACAGCAGCGGGCTGGCAGCTGCAGCAGCATGCGGCGTAGTGCTGGCAGCAGTCCAGTTCATGAAGCGGGGAGGCCCAGTTTACCATATGCAGCCTCCGCAGGGGCCTTCCAGCCGCCCATGCCAGGACATGACGCAATTGCAGCAGCAGGGGCGCGGTACTCTGTCGCCAGCTACTGTGCAGGTGACATTGACAGCGCTGTTGGGCAAGGGTTGCTAAGGCATGATGCAGCAGCCTTAGCAGCAGCGGCGGCTGCGGCAGAGGAGGATGCTGCTGCGGGTGCAGCAGGCAGCAGAGGCGGCAGCCCTGCATGGCGTGCTGCTGTTGCTGCCACATATCTGTCGGATTTGGGGCTGGAGCAGTACACGCGATTCAGCAGACGAATGTCAGAAAGCAACACGTGGCAGCAGCACCTGCTGGCGGCGCAGGCAGCAAGGTAGGTGCAGGCTGTGCGTGAGCGGGGTGTTGCCTAGCTCGCGAGGGATTGCAGCTAGCACCAAACAGTGTGTATGATTGCAAGATAGCCACGACAGTGGTACAGACTCACTCTATGTATGCACTTCTCACTCAAAACAGTCTAACTGCTGTTCCTGGTGGCCTGCTGTTGTGCATGCAGGGACGTACAAGCTGCTGCTGAGCATCGCTGGCGGCTGGCGATGTCATTCTGGAGGTGCACTGCGCATGGCGCTGCTTCGGGCGCTGGCGGCAATGGGCAGCATTGGCAGCAGAGGAGACCAGCGCAAGCACACGGCGCTGGCTGCTGCTGTGCAGCTTCCGCTGGTGGATGGCCATGGCCAAGCACTACCGCAGGTATGTGGTTGTGGCTGCAGCAAGTTGCCTCATCACATATGTGCATGTTGTGCTGAGGCTGCAGGAGCACTGAACCTTGGCATGCAGCTGATCAGCAAGCTAGCCCAGCTTGGGTCCATGCTTCAAAAGCCACGCTTTTTATGACTCCCTGCGCCTAAAAGCTGTGTGCTTGTGACCGTTTGTTGCCTCGTTTATCAACTTTCGGCCCATCAATTGATCAATTGCAGGCAGCGGCAGCAGGCTGAACTGCAAATGCAGCATCAACAGCAGCAGCAGCAGCAGCAGGAGCAGCAAACAAGTACAGCAGCTGTCAAACCAGCTGCAGTAGCAGCAACAGCAGCAGGTGATGCCAGTGCCTGGCCTGCTCACGGCAGCGGCAGCCAGCCCCAGCCTAGCAGGCCAGTGTCGCCGCTGACAGGCATAAGCAGGCTGCTGCAGCAGCAGCCACACTTCGGCCACCTAGCACAGAGCAGCAATGCTGCGCCAGCACCCAAGCGGCCGTCTGTTAGTTGGCTGTGTGCTGGCTGTCTGGCGGCAGCTGGTGCGACAGCGGCGCGAGCTGACGCATGTGCAGTCGCTGTTGGCCTGGCACCACATACAGCATGTGCAGGCTGGGGCCTGGAGCAAGTGGAGGGCTGCGTTTGAGGTGCAGTGCCCGCAGCACAGGCTGATGCGCGCGGTATTCCAGAGCAGGAGGCACAGTACGCTGCGCAGGGTGAGTGATGCCGGCTGCAGCCTGGCAGCAGAGCAGCAATGGCAGGGGTTCTCGTGGCTGTGGCGATCGCTGCATGTCAGCTTGCATACATGCAACCTGCCTAGATTTGAAGAATGTGCAGGGGTTGTGGGAGCCTGCGCATATGCACAGCGCAGTGCCAGGTTGCGGAAAAAATACCTCGTCGTCTGGCGTCCAAGGCGTGTACAGTGTGCCGGCCGCTGAAGCTGCTGCGGCGGCAGGCGGTGAGGCGCTGGCGTGCATGGGCGCAGCACATCGCTCAGGGTGTGACCTGGTGTGACCTGGTGTGACCTGGTGTGACGGACGTTTGGCGTGCAACACGTGCTGCGGCTGCAGGTGGTGAGGCACTGGCGTGCATGGGCACCCGCCAAGCGCGCGGCGCGGCGCAAGCTGCGTGACGCGCATGCCAGCGCTCAGCAGCAGCAGGCGCGGCCGCGTCTGGCGGGCGCTGCGGGAGTACACGTCAAAGCGGCGCGCAAGCGGCAAGCGCAAGCGGCAGGCACAGCAGCACTTCAGGTGGGCTGGCAGCATGCAACCGTGTTGACGGGCGCGTTCCTGATACAGCAGCAGCAGCACTTGTGCACCGCCTTCCCACCAGCAACTGGCCGCATTGCATGTGCTGTGCCAGCAGGCGGCGTCACGCACAAGCACACACCAGGCCTCTGGAGGCAGAAGGCGTTGGCGTGCTCTGCCAGCGGTTGATTGGCCTAAGCCCTGGGGCTGTGCATGCCGCCCTGCCAGGAAGTCCTGCCTGCACAAGCACCTGGCACAGTGGGCGTACATGCTGGAGATCAGGGAAGCCTTTGAGCAGCTGGCTGATGCGTACTTGGAAGGTCTGCTGCGGCGCCGCGCAGCACGTCTGCTGACCTGGTGGCAGCATTGGGTTCAGCAGCGGCAGCAGCGGGGAGCAGCTGCAGCTGGACGCGTGCGAGCACATGGAGGACTTTTGGCTTGGCAGGTGAGCAACGGCTGAAATGTGCTGGTAGAGAAGGTGTTGTGTTTGTGCGCAGAGCTGACGGCACGCTTGTCTCTGGATATTGTTGATTCTGCTCCTCGTCTGCTCCGGTGACTGCATGCAACAGGTGCCTTCTTGCCTGGAGGGGCCGTGTGCTGCTGCGCCTGCAGCTGCAGCTACTGC
>JACERP010001351.1:0-22061 GCA_014080715.1 Scenedesmus sp. NREL 46B-D3 | reverse complement strand
AGGTGGGTGCTGCCGTGCCTCTTGAGTGTGTCGTGGCATCGCGAACCCGAGCATGCTGTGCGTTGCAGGCGCAAGTATGATTTGCTGGTGTTGTGTGTAGCGTTGCTTCCACTTCATGACTGGGGCTTTCAGCAAATGCTAGTGTGGGTATATACAGACGCAATGACAGGGTGTTACATCGCACTTGCATGTGCACTGTCGAACAGAGCACAGACACACTCTGTGACTGTGATTGCATGGTGGCTTGATGTCGGTCCTGCTGGCTGCCGCTCTGCTGGGCGGTCCCCCTCCCCGCAGGAGCTGCTGGATGACGCCCAGTGCAGCTGATGGAGGGGGCATCGCGCCTGTGCATGCCGGTGCAGCTCATCCGCAAGACGCGCTCAGTTGGCGTGGTGCCGACACAGCCCACCATCTATGAGGTGCGGCCCTGGCCTCCGCATTGCTGCGGGTTGCGATAGCTGCTTTCCTATGCTGCCGTACATGCTGCTTTCACTTTGCTGCTGCTGCAGCTGAGCTCAAGCACACATCCCCAAAATAGCGTCTGGCCGCTCATGCCTGCCTGGTGCCATATGTTTGCTTGCTGTGCGGCTTCCCTGGTTGCGCAGGTGCTCGAGGAGCTGGCAATCAGTGTGCAGCAGAACCTGATCAGCAAGCTGCCCTTCTGCGCCTTCAACGGCCGGCAACGATGTCTTTTGTGGACGTGGGCAACAAGAGCATCGGCCTGGATGCACTCCATGCGCCACCTGGAATGCTACCCCTACGAGGTGAGCAACGCAGCAGTGTGAATCCTGCAGGTTGGCCTGCACGTTGTGGGTGTTCCCGTGCGGCAAGCGGCCGGCTACGACTGCCAGGTGCTTGCATGTTTTGCTTGCAGGCTGGCTGCAGTGCATGCATCTCTTCTTGCATATGCGAGCGCCGTGCATGCCCACACAGTTGAGTGTCTACATCAGCAGGCTTGATGCATGCAGTTATTGTCACGCGTTTGCCTTCAATGGCGTCTACTGCCTCTAAAACACACGAATCATGTATGCTGTTTTGAAATGCAAACAACTACCTGCTGCCAACGGAGGCATTCATCTGGTGTTGCATGGCTTTGCCCATGCTTAACCTGTGCTGTCTTGCGTGATGTTACAGGTGCTGCATGTGGGTGACCGCTTCAGTGACACCGGCAACGACACTGCCACGCGCGACTGCTGCTCCATCGTGTGGGTGGCCAGCCCCGAGGAGACAGGCTTCTTTGTGAAAATGCTGCTGAAGGTGAGCTGTTGCCATGGTGCAGCGCATGCTGGTGCTTACAGGAACCACTGTCAACATGTATACAAGCCCAAGCCTGCTGTTGTCCTTGCTGCTCTTACTCAGCTCCCGTCGCGACCACCTGTTTGCTACTGCTGTTGATCATTTTTGCAGGACATCCGTAGAAGGAAACACATGCCCTACATTGAGTGAAGCTGCAGTCACAAGCTGCAGTTTTTCAGCTAATTCACCATTACAGTTAATCAGGTGCAGCGCTGGCGCAGGTGCTTCCTTTGAGTGTACATTAAGACAGTCAAAAAGAACGGAGCTGTAGCAGGACAGTTCTGGGTTGGCTGCCAGCAATGTGCGTTGTACATCATGGATATACTGTTTTCTGGGAAGGTTGTAGTGGTCATTCTGGGATAGAAGCATACAGTTGTGGATGGCTTGTGCAGTATTTAGTCTCAAAGTGTTGTCAAGGTGCAGGCAGTGTGCTGGCCGCTGTTCTTAGGCTGAGGCTTGCATAGGCCAGGTGCACAGGGCTGGTCAGTGGTGGTGTGGCGGATCACTACGTGTGCATTTGCCTGTAATTGGCAGGTGTGGTGTGCAGACGTGCCAGATGATGGGGCGTGTTGTAGGGTACCTGCATTTGCTGCGCGACGAGCCGTGGTTCATGTCGGTGCGCAGCATGCTTGATTTTCCTCGGCTGCCTCATCAGCGGCTGACACGCAGGCAGCAACCCCAGTTGAGTATCATTTCCTCTACTCCTATTGATGAGATGGTCAAGTGGGAAATCCGACTCTTCTAGTTTCGCACAGCTTAAAATTCAGGCCTGGCATTGCAACCCTCTGTGCTCGCCCTGTTGCTTTTGTTGCTATCTTTGAGAGTTTGTCGGCTGTGGTTGCCAGGTTCGTGCCTGAAAGTTGTGCTGGGGGAGGGTCTGCCGCGATTGCAGGGCCTGCTTCTTGGCCATTTGAATGATGATTGGTGACACTCTGGGCACATTGTGTGTGAGATGGGCTCTGCTCCTCCTGTGATTTGCTTGCTTGGTTGTAGTGCTGCCTGAGCACCGATAGTGTGCCCAAAACAGTCAGCTCAGCCTGCATGCCAGGCCACATGCTTCCCAGCAGGATAACACGTGGAGTGCACTGAATACCTCAAGCTGTTATGGCCCTGCCAAGAAGTGCAACCTGCATTCTTTACTGGTTAATGTGCACTGTAGGCTGCAGTGCCGGGCAAAAAAAACGTGTGCTGTCCTGCAACCCTGTGCAACGTGTGCTTTCCCCGAGCAGGGTCGCAAATCGTTGATAATCAGAGCCCCCGACCCCCTTTTCTGTTACCGCTCACACGGTTTAAAACTCGTTTTACAAGCAGGTATGGAGGTCAGTGGCAACTGTTATACAGCCTGAGGACCGCCCTGCATGCTACTGCAAACTGCCAAGGGTCTGATCAAGTTCCGTGAGCAAATTGTCGGGGCTGTGATGCAACATCTGGTCTGAGCAAGCCGTCTTTTAGTTCCAGTCAAACCTGGCAAAAGCATGAACCTGATGGGTTCTGCTGCTACAGCGTAATGTATCAGCGCGTCTTCTAACGCATGCTGATCGCAGAACGTAGTAATAATCAACTACAGATTCATGCATTGCTGCCGATCGTGTGCGTGATCCTGCTCTGGCTGCGGATACCAACGTGCACACCCCAGCAGCCGTAACAGCACAATGGCAGCACAGCAACAAAACGCTTTGACTTCATTTGATCCAAATGCACTCAAGGCGAAGTTTGACAACTGGGTGGCAGAGCAGGGCCCAGTAGCAGAGGTCGCAGTCGCCACGCTGGGTTCAGCAGCGCAGGGTGTTTTCATTGGCTACATGCTGGGCAGCTTCAGCGCTCTGGACCCTACGCAGAACCAAAACTCAGCAAACAACCCTCAGGTATCAGCGCAGCTGCAGGCCCTGCAAAAAGGCGGGCCCTGGGGCCAGGCCAGGAACCTGGGTGTGTTCACAGGAGTGAATGCTGGTCTGAACCTGGCCATCAAGAAGGCTAGGGGCGGCAAGGAAGATGTTTGGGGATCGTGAGTGTCATATATGTATGATCCCCAGCAGTAGTTCTTGCTGCCTGCAGTGTGCCGCATGCATGCAACGATTCTGTTTGTCAATGCTGCTGTTGCAGTTCGCTGGTGGTCGTTACCCGGGATGCATGCGTTTCAGCACTGTGACGTGTGTATACATGCCTCAGCAAGCAACATTGGTAGCAGAAACAGCAGCAGCAGCAGCTTCTGCAGCAATGAGCCGCATGCGTTGCAGTTTCCTCGTCGTCTGTACTTGACAGCTGGTATTCTACCTGCTGCTGTGTGCGCTGTGCAGCATGGGAGCAGCGTTTGGTGCTGGTGTGGCATTCTCGCTAGTTAGCGGCGTGCCCAACCCCCTGCAGAGCGCGTTTACCACTGGCGCAGCATTTGCAGGCTTCAATGGTCTGTTCTACCAGGTAGGCAGCTCAGCAATTCTGCAGCAGCAACGCAGCTTCGTGCCAGGCTGCAGTTTCATTTGGGGTTCTACTAGGGCTGGCAGATTGAGTCACTCTGCAGCCATGGCATGTCTGCTGCCGATAGAGCCTGGTACACATCAAAAGCAACTCAGCAGCTGTGTTGCGGGCCAAATAGGTGGCTATGCTGTTCAGTTCTTTCATACTTTCGCTTCCACGCCAAAAATACAAGGTTAAAAGATTATTATTCAACCGTTGCCAGAGGTTTGCAGCTGTTCAATGGCATTCAATTGCGTGCTGTTCGATGCCAGCCTGGTGTTGCTGCCAAAGCCTCGTCCGCCCTGGGCCTGCTGTTGTGGCGCGCAGATCAGCCAAGCGTTCAAGCCTGAGAAGGATGACGTGGAGTACGCGCAGGGCAGGTACATGCTGCAGATGCTGGGGCTGCAGGTGAGATGCAGGGCTGCTGCTGTTTGTCGCCTGAAGGTGGTGCTGTCGGTAGGCCTGCTCAGCATCAGACTCACCAGCACTGCACAGAGAAGAAGTTTGGGAGGTAGTTGCTTGCGTGCACATGTACTGGGGCAGGCACCGCTGGTACTGTCAGCAGCGCAGCATGTTTTGGCGGCTGGGCAGGGCTGTCAACTGGGTTGGGCGTGTGCTTACTGCAGCTAGGTTGTGTTCAGCTCGTCATGCGCATGCAGCTACGTTGCTGCTGGTTTGCACTGCAGTCATCACGACGCACAGTGGTGCAGCGTGCTTGTTGTGTCTGTTCTCATCTGCACATCTGTGCATCCGTCTTAGAGGTTGCGAGAACGAGGTGTGAATCCTGTCTTGTGCCATGCCCTGACCGAATGACAGAGACGGGTGTGCCAAGGCGTGATGTTCCTTTAGGCTTCAGCTTCACGCTGTTGTGATGCTTCACGCTGTTGTGTCGTCCATTTGCACCGCAGAAGTACGAAAACAACCTGAAGAAGGGCCTGCTGACAGACAACACCATCATGCTTTGGAACGAGGGGTGAGCAGCATCAGCAGCCTTACCACACCAGCACCACCATCAGCAGCAGCAGCACCGGAGTGGCATTGCCAGCAGCTTAGTATCCTTGCACATGGTGTGCCGGCAACCCTTGGACGCCAAGCATGTGTGCGGCGCAGCAGCTGCAATGTACCTGTGCCAGCTGCTTGCAGGAAAGTTGGCGCCTGGTAGCGGTCGCCTTTCCTTTGTTGGCACACACGTGCACGTGTATGGCATGTACTCTGTTGGGGTCTTTGCAGGTGTTGTTTTGCAGCTTGTTTTTGCGAGCGGTTGTTGCAGTTCCAGCGGCACGCTGCACTGCCAAGTGGTCTGCCTCTTTATTCTCACCCGTTGTGCTATGCTCGGCCTGCCTGCTGTTCTGCTGTTGCAGTGCACTGAATGATGTGCGGATACCCGCAGGCCCCAGGCTGCTCATCCTACACCATCTGGACAGGTACAGGAACCCAGCATCCATCCTGAAGCCGGCGCTGCCGCTGCCACACCCACCAGCAGCAGCCAATGCAGCAGGCCAGGCATCAGCAGCAGCTGGCCACAAGTAGATAACCTGCTGGAGCTGCGACTGGCGGTCAAGGCGCGCAATGGCTGGGGCAGCAGGAGGGTGGTTTGCAGGGTCGACGGCTGCTGGGGTTTGCCGAGAGGCAGCTGCCATGCACAAAAGCCGGGAGACCCAACACACGCCCAGCAGCATCTCAAGTGCATACCTTTCATACATGTTGTTTAGGTCGGCGTGCTTAGTTGCGTGTGGTTGACACTGCCCTCTGCAGCAGGCTTCAGGTGGCTAGGGCCATCGCTGAAGGCCCTGGACAGCTGGCAGGCAGGACACCATATCTTTGCATGGGGTGCACATGCATGCAGTGCTGTGTCCTTTCACATGCATGGGGTTTACGTGTGATTGCTGCAGGCTGTTCCAGCGTTGCCAGTGTTACATTATGGGCGATGGGAAGCATGGGTGGGGTGGGCAGGATAACCCCACGCGTGAAGGTTTTGGTTTGCTTTGAGGCTTGATAAGGTATGGCATGTGGAAGCAGACATGTCCAGCACCACAAATTCGTTCGTCATGGAACAGTACTTGAGTCAGCCTGAACATGCTGCTGCAACAGCAATGGTCATCATGTTAAGTATGGTCTGTCCTTCAGGCTCAAGCCAGCGTGCTCTGCACCCATAAACAGCTTGTGTCCTCTGTGCCTCTTTTCAGCCGGTGTTCTGCTTCAATTCTATTGTCATGTTCTGAGAGTTTCTGCTGTTGCTTCTGCAGACCAGGGCAGCTCACCCGAACTGTACCTTGTGTGTGGTGGTATTGGTAATGGTAGCCAGCCACTGGCCGAGGGAATGCTGTGAACTAGTTGACTGCATGGTCTGGCATCCGCCTGCCCTCTGCAGCCAAGTATTGGGCTGTTCATATGCAATCAACTCAGAGCTCTGTAGTCCATTTTGACAATGTTTGCTACCAGCAGGGCCGCTACGCTCGTACAGGCATCTTCAGCTTGTGGGGGACTCGATGTGTCGGCTAGCAGACTGCAACATGGTACGACAACAATTCTGGCAAACGTGCACGTCAATGGTCGCGTTCCGTCCAACGGATGAGGCTGTCAGGAAGGGTTGAAATAACAGATCGCCCGCCATCCGTCACCAGTCGACACATACTACCGGAAACGAACATATGTTTACAGTCGGGACACATACCATAGTCAATGTGCATGCTGAAGTCGCTCATTGATCTTCGCTACCTGGTACCTTCACTCAAAGACATCTGCAGCTCACCAGACGTGGACGAGCTACATTGCAAGACAGTGTTTCTACGAAGGATCAAATAGCATACAAACAGTTACAATGACGCTGCAGCACAGCCAGATGCGCCAGTTACAACACAGAGCAGCAGGCAGCAGGCACATGCTAGCCCAGCCATGCTTACATGCAGCTGCTCCCAGAGCCAAGAGGGCAGCTTCAATCTCATGTGCAGCACAAGGCGAAAGGGGGTGAGGCATGGACAGTGTGCATGCGCTGTGTGTGCGCACATGTACCATCTTGATGCACACCACCACTGCCAGCACTGCCAGCACTGCCAGCAGCAGCGACATCATCATTTTGGCCACTCGCGTCGTGATCAGTTCAACAAGTGACATCGCCTCTCTATCCAGAGGTCACCAAATGTTCTGCAGCACCATGAGTCACTGCAAGTGACTCGCAGAGTCAACATGCACAGCTACATACACAGCACACCAAGCGACAGGCCCTTAACAGGTCTTGACACAGCAACTATCAGCAACGGCAAGAACTCACGCTTGCCGCACACGTTTCTTGCAAATCTACACAGCACCAATCTAAACTCATACACATGCCCTACACGGGTGCAAACAACCTGCCTTGCAACTGCATGGTAACTCTGCCTGCAGGAATGATCCCTTTGCGGACATCAAGCGCATAGCAAAGAAGATTCAAGGAGCACTGCCCATTGTGGGCCTTGTGTCGCGCCTGTCGTCGCCAGGTGGCGGCTTCGACGAGATCTCGTACCCGGAGTTCTGCCGCAGCGCGTTTGACTCTGCAGCAGTGCCAGTGAGGGATGCAGTTGTGGAAATGGAGCGGCGTTACGGCAAGGTGTGAACTTGTGAACAACAGCTGGGTTTTGATTATTCTGTGTGTCGTGGTGTTAGGCCGGGGCTGATAACAGGTGCTGGTTGAGCAGCACAGGGCAGGATACGGAATAGGGCAGGCTTACAGCCTGGCAAGGTATTGTGCAAGCCACTACCAGGTGCTGAAGGGATGCATGACAGTTGGTGGTAGGAGCATGACGTCAAATACGGCGCAGCGGTTCGTTTCTGTAGCAGTGACACACAACGACACGCAATAGACGACGCACATCAGCTGCTAGGAGCCTGCCAGCCCTGCTGCGCCTGTGGCTGCTGCCTGTCTGCTTGATCACCCCATTCCCTGCTGGTCCTGGGCCAGAGGTGCTGTGCGTGATGCATTTCCAGCATCGCACTGGCCCCGCTCTAGCTGCTCGCGCTGTGACACTGACACGCCCCCGGCTGGCCGCTGCACCGCCTGGCTGCCTGCCTGCGCAGCTGGGCCAGAGCCGCTGGCTGTACATGATGCTGTGGATGGCCAAGCACGGCAATGGGCTGGTGCCACCGAGGAACATCATCGTGGCAGCCAAGCGGCTGCGCGTCACGTGAGCATGCGCCGCGCTCGCTGCACGCCAGTCGCTCGGACCTCTGTGCGATGCAACTGCCGCTGATGGGCGCCGCTGCTGGCCTCTCCTCTCGCGTACGCACTGCCAGCCTTCCCCGCGAAACTCGAGTGGGTCTGTCCTGCGGTGCTGCTGCACGCAGCAGCAGCCAAGGTTTCTCCAAGTGCCTGTATGCTACTAGACTAGGTCGGAGATGTCTTTTGCTGTCTTGCCTGCATCCTGAAGTGCTGCTGCTGCTGCTACTGCTGCTGCTGCTGCCGCCGGTTGTGTCCTGTGCCCCCCAGCCAAGACGTTGAGATTGAGATGGACCGCTTTGAGCAGACGCGCGACGCCACGCTGGCCAAGTTCCGCATGATGCGGCCCCAGGGCAGCGTGAGCGACGCGCTGGATGTGGCCGTGGATGGCATCGCCACGCTGTGCATGGGTGAGCTGCGTGCGCAGCTGCGGGCCAGCCTGGCTGACGGAAGACACGTGTTGTCTGCCGTCCTCTGCGTGCTAGCCGTGTGCCAGTTTAGTGGAGGTTACAGCGGCTGCTGCGGCGTCGCAGCAGCGTCGGGTTCGTTGGGCATGTGATGAGGCAGACAGCTGATGTTTTCCGCTGTGCCTGTGTTTGAGCTGCACGCGGGATCACAGGCGCATGGCTGCATGGTGGTGTGCCGTGTACGCGCGTGCGTGCGTTCGTGCGGGTGTGCGGGCGTGCGCGCGCGCGCGTGCGCGTGTGCGCGTGCGCGTGCGCGCGTGCGCCGGTGGGTGTGTCGGTGTCGGTGTCTGTGTGCAGAAGGTGCAGAAGGTGCAGAAGGTGCAGAAGTGAGCAAGCTGATGCGTTTGATGCTTCTTTGCCAACAGGTTGATGGTGCGCGTGCGGCTGTTGGTCTGGCGGCTCTGCTGTTCTGGATGCAGTTGGGATACGTTTCCAGCAGTTGTAGTGGCTGATCAGCCAGTGCTATGAGTTCTGTATGCACTGTCCAAGACACGCCCCCGCTGCCTTCTGCACCTTCCTGCCTGCACTGCTGCGCTGTGTGCAGGCCTGTCTGAGGGCCAGGCGGTGTCGGAAGCCGACGAGGCGATGCTGTCGGCCGTGCTCGGCTGGGTGTTTCCCGAGGCAACCAGCGAGCAGCTCACAGCCAGCATACGCGGGCGGCCGGCGCGGGTCAGCGCGTACGCCAGTTGACCCGGTGGCCGGCCGGGTGGTGACTGCAGCAGGCTTCTATACACTAATCAGTGATGCAGACCACACCACAAGAAGAGAGAGTTTGTGGTGCCGCCAGATGTGTTGGCCAGGTGCCGCCAGGGTGCTTCAGTTCCTGCTGATTCTGACGATGGGTGGGCACAGTCCCTGCTGGTGGTTTGGAGAGTACGGTGATGGCTTACGTGTTGCGGCGTACAGCAGCAGTGCTCGGATTGCTTGTGCAGCTGCCGGCTGTCAAGGATGCAGGTTTGTCAGCTGCCGTGATGAAGTCGTTGCTGCTGGGCGTGTGCATGGTGCCTGCAAGTAACTTGCAACGTTGCTGGGCTGGTAGAGTGCTCTAACCAACATGGGCTACTAGCTGACATGGTCCGCCTGACAGTGTGAAGTGGCAGAATTCATGGCAACTACCGCTGGGTTGCGGGGCAGCTGCGCACCAGCGCTCGTGGTGTGCGGTGCTGTGTGTCTGCCTGCCTGGTGCTTCCTATGGCGTGAGCAACTTGCAACGTTGAAGGTGTGTGCCAGTACCACTGTAGGTTGTGTGCAGAGAGCATGGCTCACATGGACACTGCCACCAGCTTGCTGGCTGGGTGCTGGCAATCGTTGTATCAGAGCATGCTGCAACTTGAGCCAGTGGCTCAGCTAGCTGCAGCTGTGATGTTTAGGCAGCAGTTGCTGTTGTTGCAAATCAATGGTCAGCTGTTACAAACTGCTACTGGTGCGTAGTGACACAGCAACAGGCGGTTCCTTCGCAATGCATGAAAACATTTTGGAGCAGTGCTCCCTCCTCTTTCCGCCCCGGTGCGGCGTGGGGCCGATGGCGCTGATGCTATGGCTTGAATGGGAAATATGATGATGAACAGGCGGTTCCTGCACTTTTTATTGAGTGCTACTGTGGAGGACATGCAACACAGACATCCACTGATTGGCATGGTCACCTGTCACTCAGCGACTGTACTTGCAAGCAGATATTCAAGGCAGGCGGCATTGCTGAATGTTATTGCTCACCAGATGTCAGGCAGCAGCTCTGACCTATGTTGTCTGGCTGGTTTTGCTCAGCAGCAGCGATGGTTGCAAGCTGGATCGTTAGCAACTGCCGATTGTTACACCTAGGCCTTTGTAACGGTCGCATGACGCTGTTGGGCGCAAGGGATCCCCCTACCAACGCTAGGTAGGGGGGGCTATCCTGCAGGATGGTGCTTTTGTCCTGGTAGATAGGGCCCCACACTATTGTGTAATCTGTCAGGTATCCCGGCAAAATATGCCGGAATGTGGATAGTTGCTGGCCTAGAGTCCTGTGAGTAGTACAATGAACCCGGCTGCAGCAGCCGACAGGAAGGCAGATCGCTCGACCAAGTCACATCACCAGTGAACTGGGAACATGTGTTCCAGAGCGGCAGCAGCCCTGAGGACTTGGCAGGCTATGGCTGTCCGCATGAAACAGCAGATGCTGCTCTGGATATGCTGTTAGCACGCTAGCACTTTGAAAGATGGCAAATGGTGGGCGAAGTTACTCATGTAATTTTCAAAATGTGGTGTGCAGACTCCAAGCACAGATCACAGTAGGTCCAGTGAGCACATGTGCAGGGGAGTGTGCACTGCCTTGAGGAGTCTGATGTGCGCTGTGTGCATGAGGCTTTTCAGTCTTGGTTGTATCAGCAGTGGCATGATTCACCCACCGATCCCAGAGTTGCTGGTTCTGATACTGTCATGCATTCTACGTACGAGAGCTGGTTTGCATGCACATCATTTGATGAGCTGGACATGACAAAGCCGTCTAGCTGGTGTCCATACTATGTGCACAACACTAGTGCTGCTGGCCTCAACAAAGTACACCTGTCGTCACTGATGCGTTTTCGTCTGGGTGCACATGACTTGCGCGTGGCTACTGGTCGGTGGGAGAGGGCTGGCAACTCCTTGCTACCTAGACATCAGCAGCTCTGCACCCGATGCGCTGCTGGCCAGGTTGAGGATGAGTTCCACGTGGTATTTGAGTGTGATGCTTACAAGCTAGTCCGGGAGCGTTTTTGGTGTCTGTTTGATGAGTTCGGTGGTTGGCAGAACCCAGATGCCTTAGCAAACCCGCGCGGGCGATGTCTGGCAGACTTTATGCGGCAAACACAGAGTAGGGTTGCTGCTTTCATCCACAGTTGCTTACTGGTACGTAGCGATCCAGAGTTGGCACATTTGTTGCTTCCCAGTGATGGCATTACTAGTAGTGCTTCTGAAGTTACTGATTCTCTGAGTTCTGAGCTGTCTGAGCTTGTTGAGGTTGCGGTTTCTTTTGGTTAATGGTCTTCTTTTGAGTTTTGTGGACCCCATGAGCCTTGTTTGGCTCCTTTGCGGGTGGGCCAGTAGCCCTACTTTGGTAATTGGTGATTGGTAATTGGTGATTGGTAATTGGTAGGGATCCAGCAGGAGCCAACTAAAGGCTCATTAGGGGAAGCACCCCCAGAAAGCAGGCTCATGTAAGAGCACAGCAGTCATCCATGGCCACAGGAAGACTAGCACAACAGCAGTTGACTTAGGTCTTGGACACCAGTAAACAAAACGCAGCAGCATGCAAAAAGCTGGTTGACAATACCAACAGCAACTAGATTACTACAGCCTTCCTGGCAGGCTGACAAAAGCAAACCACAGAAACCTATGAAGCCAGCATGCTGAAAGCGCGCCACAGCACTGCGGCACTGTGGTGCCGCCAAAGCTCATGAATAAGTGCAGTCTCCATAGGCACACAAACTTGGCTGCGCCTAAGTGACTGCCAATGTGCCCAGCAACAACAGCCGCCCACTGAATGAGGTAGCACCAGGTTGTGCCAGGCAATGCACATGTCAAGGAAACGGGCGCCTGGTGTATCCTGTCTCATGCTGCAGCATTGAACTGCCAGCACTCCATGCACACACAACTCGATGCCCGGACCCCTGCAACGCTTGCACACCCACTCATTGGGTGCAGGCTGTGAACTGCTGCTGCTGCTGCTGCTGCTGCAAGCTGCCGGCCACCAGCAACTCAACCCGGCCTACGACCACAAAGCTGCTGATTGAGTGGGGTGTGTCTCGACATGCTGCAGATATACTTGATGCGTACTTTGAGAGACTT
This sequence comes from Scenedesmus sp. NREL 46B-D3, assembly GCA_014080715.1. Taxonomy (NCBI): domain Eukaryota; kingdom Viridiplantae; phylum Chlorophyta; class Chlorophyceae; order Sphaeropleales; family Scenedesmaceae; genus Scenedesmus; species Scenedesmus sp. NREL 46B-D3. Next base: position 9,848 of record JACERP010001351.1, on the reverse strand, counting down.
TGCAGGTTTCTGGATGGACACAGTTTGTTGTGTTGTGCGCTCATCTTTTCTCTGTCACGCGTCGACACCGTGCTCATTTGGGGGTGGCTCATACCATCTGAGATGGTGACTGGACCCACGTGCAGCTGCTGTCTCTCTCAAATGACTCACAGCCAATGACGCCGGACGCTAGCAGCGCTGACGAATCACAACGGCTGCCGCCAAGCAGCAATCTTCAGCTTGCTCAGACATGGCCTGTGCAATCAGCAACCCAGAACTTGCCCACACACCGCATCACAACAGCTGTCGGCAGTGCTGCTCATGATCAGCAGCAGGCCACACACGCATTCAGGGCTGATGTCATCAACTTGATTGCTTGCTGGCAGCAAGCTGCAGAACTGCTCAGGCCCTGGAGCAGCTGCTGCAACTGCTGCTGCTGCTGCTGCTGCAGGGCCAACAAGGGTTGCACATGACTTGAATGATGCAAAACGCACTGCAGCAAGGAAGAAGCTTGCGTGCTTCCTGCAGTTGCTGCTGCTGCTGCTGCTGCTGCTGCTGCTGTCGAGCCGCTGCTGGCGACGTCATAGCCGCTGCCGCCAGTGCTGCTGCTGCTGCTGCTGCTGCTTGAGCAGCAAGTTGATAACAGCAAGTGTTCAATGCACAACAAGCAAACACTGCCATGCTGAGTATAGCCAGCAAACGTGGGACTGTGCCAGTGGCCTGCACTACATGCACCCTGACCTCTCCTTGCACAGATACACAGATGTAGGTACGCTTTTCCACTGCTGATGCTGCTGGCAGGCACGCATATCTCAGGAAACAGCTGCTGCTGCCTTCATACATGCCGCGGCCACTACAGAGGCTGCTGCTGCTGTTCCCGCCACCACTACTGCTTCTGCACTCACCGCCTGCGCTGCAGCTGCTGCAACGATGCTGCTGCTGCGCTGCTGTTCCTGCAACAGCTGCCCCTGGCTCTACAGCAACAACTGCCTGCTGTACTTGCAAGCACAGCTTTGTTGCTGAGTACAAGTGCTTGAACAGCTGCAACATGCGCATGGTCAGCAGCAAAACATCCTCAGGACCACTTGCAGCAGTGACGGAATGCGCTCCTTCATCGCCAGCCACCAGGTCTGCTGCTACTGCTGCTGCTGCTGCTGCTGTTTCATAATCAAAGGCTGCTGCTTCTGCTTGTGGCAGGCCCACCTCGGCCTTATGCCACACCAGCAGGCTCCTGCTCAGCAACACTAGCAAGAATGCATCACTGGCAGCCACCTGCTGTACACTGTGGTCATACAACAGCTGTCGCTGCTGCTGCTGCTGCTGCCACTGCTGCTGGCTGCTGCTGGTGTACTGCCAGCAGCAGAGCACTGCCAACTTGGCATATGGCACTGCGTGGACCACCAGCTTCATACGTGTGCTGCAACATATAGGCTACTTGAGATGCAGTGTAACCTTGAGCAGCAGTCTGTTCAAAGAGCTGCTGTGTCTGCACAACCTGAGGCGGCAGCTGCGGCGGCGGCGGCAGCAGTGGCTGCTGCTTCTGCGGCTGCTGCTGTGAGTGTGGCCAATATGAATCAAATGTTTGCTGCTGTAAGATGACATGCTGCTGCTGCTGGCGGCGGTATGACTGTCCTTCACTGCCGCCTGCACCCTGCAGCTGCAGTGTCAGCGTTTCTCTGTGAGCGGCCGCCACTTATGTGCATGTGCTGCAGCTGCTGCGTCCGCGCTAAACCCCATTGACCCCGGGTCTGCCCAGAGAGCTGCTGCCAGGTTGCCAACGCTGCAAAGCGCTGATCCCGTTGCTGCAACAGCTGACGGCTGCTTCAGCAGCTCTGCCAAGCCTGTGCTGCCTTTCCCGCAGCTCCCGCCAGCAAACAGCTTGAACAGGCGAGGAACAGACTGAGGTGCAAGCTGCTGCTGCTGCCCTTTCCTTGCGCACAGGTCCAGCATTTGGAAGAAGGCGACTGGGTGCTTGCTCGCTAGCTGGCTGACAAACGCATCTGCTGCGGCTGGAGGCTGCAGGCTTTTGCCTGGACTGCCACCTGCAGCTGCAACAGACGCGATCAAGGTAAAGTATGAGTGGCATGCATGCATCTTTCACACTGAGTAGCTGCACAGGATGAATGCGTAAACAGTAGAGGCCGCGTTCAACCTTGAAGCAGAAGATGTGGTATCCCAGTGGCTTGTTGCGGCAGTTGCGGCTGGCTGGTGTAATACATCTGCCGGGAGCAACCGGCATGCTGCCGGAGCTGACAGCCAACCTTTGCAAACGCTGCAGAAGTCGCCGAAGCTACAGCATGCTATCTGGTAGTACCTGGCTTGTGGAGCCCGCTGTCTTGCAATGACAGCGGCTGCATCGACGCTTGGGCTCCCAGCAGCTTCAGCTGCTGCACCGGCCACTCCAGGCTGCCGCAGTGCACCGTGAGCGTCAGGCCTGCAGCAGCACCCCACCCCCCTGTTGCTCCAACAGCTGCAGCTGCGGCTGAAGCTGCCCGTCCCGCCGCCACGCAGCCAGCTGTGCGTGCACGAGTTTTGCGCTGCGCCTCAGCAACTCGCTCTTGATGGCCAGCTGCTGTCGTGCGAGCTGCGCCACCGTCAGGTCTGCTGGTGACAATTCTGCCGTGTCTATGCGCAGCAGCGCTTGCTGCTCTGGCAGCAACTGCCGGTAGGTCTGCTGCCAGCCGGCTGTCGCCTGCAGCAGCAGCTGAGATGACAGCCGCAAGGCAGCAGCAGATAGTACTGGGGTGATGCCGCTGCCACTGCCGCTGCCGCTGAAGACAGCGCTGCTACAGCTGTTGTCAGCCATGCCAGTGATGTTACAGGTCACAACTGTCAGCAGTGCGCCCAACGCTGCATCGTCAAGCTGAAAGCCGGCACGCAGCATCAGGCCTCCCTGCAGCAGCTGCGCCAATTGCTGCTTTGGGTCTGGCAGCAGCAGCAAATCGCCTAGCATGCGTCTGCCCAGCTGCCGCGACAGCAGCAGCAGCCGCTGCTGCTGCTGCCGTTCTGTCTTCTGGTGGCATGTGAAGCGCTGATGCATGTACACACCGGCGGCAGCCAGCAGCTGCAGCCCCACGTGCCACCACTGGCTGTTGTAAGAAGCGCATGGCTGCAGCTGGCTCCCCTCCTCCAAGGTCGATCTGGTTGCTCAACGTATAACCACTCCTCAGCAGGACCTCTGCAGTTCCGAGAAGGTCTGTGTTCAGCTTCACATCCCAGCTGCAACTGCGGGTGTTGCCACCACAGCTGCTGCTGCTGCTGCTGCTGTTGTTGGCACCTCAGTTGATGTCGTGCTCACAGCTGAGAACAACCACACGCTCAAATGCTGCTGGTGCAGAAGAAGCCACGCAGCAATCATGTGACGCTGTGTTGCCTTCAGAGCACCAATGAACTCCCTTATCCGGTCAGAACCCACCGGCCTGCATCAGGTCCACTGCTGTCTGGCTGAGGGCTTGGCGGCGGATGCGCGCCCAGCACGCCGACCAGCTCAAGAGCTGCACCACGCCTGCAACGACAGTCACAGTCCCCTGGTTTGGGACCTGCTCACGATGATCAGGTGTCATGACCAACTGTAAAGCTCGTTGCTAATACGCACATAATCAAACAGGTGTGGTGACTCCACATGTCAACGACCTACGGGGCTCAGGCCTGCTGTGCCTGCTGCAGAGTGGAGATGCAGTGACACAATGCAACCATGCCCATTGCATACTGTAAGCAGCTGCTGATGATGAAACGCCCACCTGTGGCACAAAGCACCCAGATTTGGCCATATAACCCTACATCTGTAGCAACCTGTGCTGCAGCTGCAAGCTCTGGCAGCTGCAGCATACCAGAAGCTGGGCCAGGGTCGCTAGGAGCCCAGATGCAAATGTCGCCTCCAACACAGCAACCTCTGTCTGCCGCTGGGCCTCCTCCTGCTGCTGCTGCTGCTGCTGCTGCTGCTGCCGCTGCTGGTTGTGCAGCTCGCACAGGGTTTTGCCACTGACCCAGGTTTTCCTTAATACCAGGTGTGTCATCTGGTCAGCAGCACCTTGCAGCAGCGCTGCAAGTTGTGGGCCAATTGTTCGTGGCGGTGCGTGCCGAAGTAGCTTGGCATGGGCTGGCTGCTTCCACAGGTGACTGAGCTGAGCGACAGCAGCAGCACTGGCCTTGCACAGCTGCACGACCAAAGAGGAAAGCTGCAGTGCGTTACTTTAGTTGATGGTAGCGAGCAGTCTTCCCGCTGGGGAGTTGATGGACAGGTGTCAGCAGTGCTTTGCACACTTCTGGCAGCTGAAGGCAGTACATCTGAGTACTCTTCACTCACACACCTGATTGAAGTGTGCCAGTTCATAATTGTGAGTGCCTTGGTTGATGTGAAGCCTCGACGAAGCCGCTCTCCTCTTCGTCATGGAGCCAGCACCGATCGCGAAGCGTGCTGCTGAGTCTGCTGTAGTTTCGCGACACCAGCGGCGCTCAGTCAAATATTGAAACACGCATCTTTAAGGATAGCGAGTGTAGCAATTTGTGCTACGTTCTGTCCGCCTTGGCTGATTAGTTCCAGGCAGTCGTTCCCTCGGGGCCTGGTGGTTGCGTTACATCGCTGCGGTACACTTGTTGATAGAGGTTGCAAGAAAAAAATGTATTACACATTTCAATGCAGCAAAAGCAGCACTTTTTGATTAGAACGCTTATACAGTATGGAAACAACCGATACACCGCTCTCAACCACATATCAGACCAGGTATAAGACGATGCATTCCCAAGAAGACGCCTTGGCAGGTTGGCGATGGTTAAATGTGAGGGCAGCAGAATGCAAAGGGTTGCAGAGAAGCAACATAACCAAGCAAAATGCAGCAAAAGTATAAATTAAAGTGCCAGACTCACTCAGATCACCAATGCCTGCAGTTACAGGAAAGCACGGCCGCAATGAGTGATCCCTGTCTGTATGGACCAATCATCATGATTAATAGCCTGTGATTGGCTCGAAAAACAGGCGTTGTTCCCGTCTTGTAACATCCAAACTGTGATAACCGTCCAATCATTGGACGCTTACCAGGCGTTTGCTTTGCCTGGACTGACGCTGCTACTGCTGGGCAACCACAAACGCTCCTCACTGACCCCTTCATGGGCCATGGCCAGCCAGCACCCTGACGGGCAGCGCTGCAGTACTCATCAAGCACTGCCAGCACAACTGCCTAGTACGGCAAAGCTGTACGACAAACCCCCACAGAACTGTGCAACAAACCCACGACCCACACAGTGAGTTTTGCACAAAACCCACCACCCACGCAGTGAAAGCACGAGTGACACCATGTCCTCTGCAGCCCTTCACCCCAGTCACCGGGTGCCGCAGAGACATTGCAGGGGACGCCAACAGACTGCCTTGACGAGGCGACCAGGCGCTGCGCCACAGCTGCCGCACATCGCTGTCATCAGCATCCGCTGTGTGGACCTGAGACCTGAGCGTGCAACTGGTCATCACAGACATCAAAGTGCTCGCCACCTACTGCTGTGTTGACAACCGCAGGTGACTGCATCACCATCATGGGGCGCGACACCTGCTTGGCTCGACTTTGCATGCAGTGCTGTGTCCTGTGGCACCTGAGTGCGTGGGGCCACTGCAACCACCAGTGAGCGCGCTGCAGAGCAGCACACATCGCAAACAAAACACAATGCAGCAACGCCTGCATTGCATGCATGCTCAAAACCATACGCACCACCAAAGCGCGCCCAGCAAGCGGCTGCACGGCGACGGTGCTGCTGAGCAGCAGAACTGGCGGCGTCCAGGCGTGCTGATGCTGCACTGACCAGCTGCAGTCACCAGCCCGCAGCAGCACACGGCAGCGCGGGTGATGCTCCTGCAGCACCTGCAACGCCAACATGCGAGGCCTCAGCTGAAGGCACTTGCCTCCCCGCCAGATTCGCCTCTCCTGGGCACCTCTCAAACGATACACCACCACAGAGGCGCTGCGCGGACCACACAGCTGGCGCGCGCGTGTGGCACACAGGACGGCCACACGCACAGCTGCGCAGCAAAGGGCTGCCACTTTGATGCGAATGACAGCCAGCTATTTAGTGAATGCACTGCCCAAGCTGGCGCATGTGTGACTCTGCCAACTTTCCACCTTGCGAGTGCTTGCCTGGATATATCTCAACAGCACACCATCACTGCAAGGCATGTTGCGCGATGCATGTCACGCCTGCATCTCATCGCCACCTGCTGCTGCTGCTGCTGCCGCTGCCTTCTTGGCTGCCCCCTTCTTCTTCGGTTTCTTGCGCTTCAAGCTGCTCTTTGCGGCCTCGTGCATCTGCTCGTCGCCGAATGTGTCTGCTGCTGTGTCTGCTACCCGCTCCTTGTGCTCCTGCTTCCGTAGCGCTTTCTTGGTGCGCTTGCCAGACACATTCTTCTTTGCGACCTTGTGCTTCTGCAGCAGCAAGCAGCCAGACATGCAGCATAACTTGACTACTGCCGGTACAACCCACTACTGCCGGTACAACCAAGGCAGGCAACGGCAAGTGCAACAGTTGAGTACCGCACAGGGCAGGCTGCATCTCATAGCAACATGCATAGCAGCCAAGCGTCAGTCGGGGCATGCTAGCATGTCCAAAGCTCAGCTCCTGCATGCACACACTTCACCTGCCTGGCCACAGGTGTAACACCTCTCACAGGTATAGCACCTCTGCTATGACTAGGTTGCATGCCCAGAGCTGATGCAGCAATCCACCACAATTCTAGCCATACGCATGCGCCAGGCGCACAAACGCAGCATGCTCACCTCTTGCAGCTTCAATGCCTTCCTCTTCACACGCGCCTTCTTCTTCTGCAAATACAATATGTTTTGGTCAAAGTGCTGCAAATAATGGGCAGGTAGTTGCGGAAAATGTTGCAGCGGGCTGCTGCTCAGCAGCTGCTGCTGCTGCTGCTACTTTCGTGCTGTTATGACAGCGGGGATCTCTCGGGTAAACAAAGAATATAAATAATCAATGCTCGTGTTGCACCGCTTTGTCTACTGTGCCCCCAACAAGCTGCGGCATGAACTCCGGCAGACTAGGGCTAGGCAGCGTCGAGGAGGCAGCGCACCTTCTCTTTATTAAAGTTTAAGTTCAATTTATTGAAAACCATTTATAATGCGTGTTAGGCGATGCAAGACCAGTAGCAACCAGAAGGTCAGGGACGACGGCCGAGACAGACTGTCATGCAGTGCAAGACTGATTTGTAGTCCTAGCTGTGCTAAGTAGGTGAGTAGGGCGACTAGTTGAAGTCAGGTCAGCAGATATGCACTGCAATGACATGCAAATTGCATACACTGCTCAGATGCATTTGGTTTAGGAACAGCGTCACCCATGGTGTCACTAATGTCACAGACACGTACGGTCTGTTACCCCATGAGCCTTGTTTGGCTCCTTAGTGGGTGGACCTGCGGCCCTACTTTGGTACTTGGTATTTGGTATTTGGTTACACCGTGTAACTTACACGACACCGACTCCCCCCCCCCCCCTCAAAAACTTGAAGCCCTTGCCGGTCCCGTCATGCCCAAAGTGCACCACTTCAACACCACTCAAAGTCCATGCACTGATTGATCAAAGCGCCCAATTACTTCTCAAGCATGCACACGCTAGCAGTGGTGGCAGCGCTGCCAGCCTGCACCAACTGAATGCACTACCTCAGAAGCACCCCTGGCGTGCAAGGCATCCCCTCCTCCCCTAGTACCAGTACTGCCACCACATCTGTACGCCAGTATGCAGCTGTTGATTACCAAAGTAGGGCCACAAACCCATCCAATATGGAGCCAAACAAGGCTCATGCGTGAGATGCATTAGCAATGCTTGCAGTTGTACACAGCCACGCAACAATGCGACTGTAACTCTTCTTCTTCTTCTGCATGCATACATGCATGCTTTGAGCACTGTCGCACGACACGCTCTGTGCAGATCTGCACAGAGTAGCATATGCACAGACAACTAGCCTCAGCACCTGGTGCCCGTGGCAGAAGACACGTGCGGCTTTTCATACATTGCATTACATTACATGCTCCACCCAACAAGGAGTGGGAACCCCATTCAGGAGCAACGAGAGGCTCATGGGGGGGGGGGGGGAAACCTCATAAATTTGTCATTGTCATCAGAACAAACAGAAGAATCAGCAGATAAGAATTTGTCCGCTGCATCGATCGCTTGAGCAACAGAAACCGAAGACAAGAAGGACTCAGGGTCTGCCTCCGGGTGGCAGCGCACCAGATAGCAACAATGCACAAAGGCAGCCAACATGACAACATTGGAAGTGCTGCTGCTTATTACATCAGAATCCGTCAACACCAGCAGGCTCCCATTACTGACCAAACCATGATGCGATACACCATATACTCGTTACGATATGAGTCACCACATGATATTAGTCGCCAACACCAAACCCGCAACAGTGGCCGGGGAACAGCAAGCACACACAGGGATTGCCCATGATGCTGAGCCAGGCAAACTGGGCGTGACAGCTGAACAGCTGCCGCCAAACTGCTAGTAGCTTGCCTGCTGCAGGCAGTATCAGCATGTAGGGTGTGCTGACTGCTGCAGCTGTTGATGGGCATGGCCGGCTGCTGCTGCCGCTGCTGCTGGCTGCTGCATGTTGCGCTCCTGGCCTGCTGCTGCAAGTTATGCTGCTGGCATCAGCAAGGCTATGCTCAAAGCGCATTTGCTGCTGGAAGGCAGCTGATCAGTCACCACCAGGTGTGCTACTAGTGCTTGTCAAGAAGCAATTTTGTGCAGCAACTCTTGGTTGACAGCTACCATTGTGCCGACAACTTGCATGCACTGCCATCAAGCATTGCGACATAGTGCAAGTAAACTATATGCATGAAGCTGCACGCACAGGCAACACATACTTCCTATAGCTAGTAGTAAGCACCAGATACGAGCAAGGAGCTTCAAGGGCACCAGCTCCGTCCACGCTCACAAAGCAGCGGGCAGACGGCTTGTGCTGCAGCTGCTGCTGCAGTACATGCAGCTGAAGCTGGAGTGGCGTTTGGCGGTCAGCTCCAGCACCTGCTGCCAGCACCCTTCACCAGATCCACAGAGGTGCTGCCAGTGCTGCTGCTGCTGCTGCCAGTGCTGCTGCTGCTGCATGACGCTGCAAACATCCATGCACCTGCCTGCAGGTGCCAGGCAGAAGGAGACCTCCTCAACGCTGCATGCCTTGCAGCAGCTGCTGCCAACGTCAAAAACACCCTGTTGCGCTGCCTCCAAGGTGGTATGAGGTGCCACCTCACGCTGCCGGTGCTGCCGGTGGGGGGGACAGCAGCATCAGGGCAGTGCCACTGCCGCCACCTGCTGCTGTGTTGCTGCCAAAGTCACCAGCCCTGATGCTGCTGTCCCGCCACCGGCAGCTGCAATGCCTCCACCTGGGGAAGCTCCACGGCCACTGCTGCTGTCACCAGCACTGCTAGTGACAGCAGCAGTGGCCGTGGAGCTTCCCAAGGTGGCGGCATTGCAACTGCCGGACTGGCCCCGGTGGTACCACGGCCACCCGCAGGACCCCTGCTGCTGCTGCCCACAACAGCAGCGACACTGCTGCCACCGCCAAAGGCCCTACTGTTGCTGCCGCTGCCAAACCCAGGCGCAGTTTGGGTCACATCACAACGTGGCGCTTGCTGCCACCTGCAAAGGCGTTGCTGCTGCTCGAGCAGAGGCTGGCGTCAACTCCAGCCCCTCCAGTGAGGTGGCCACCATGGTCGCTGCCAGGTGCGCCGGTGCCTGCATGCCTGTCACCCAGCTTGCCACATCCGCTGGCCCCAGCTGCTGGGCTGCCAGCATCTGCTGCACCAGCGGCTGCCATGCCACTGAGCAAGTGACCTGCTGACTGCTGCGGGCTGCCGGCAGTGCCTCGACGCACGGCT
>JACERP010001350.1:0-22077 GCA_014080715.1 Scenedesmus sp. NREL 46B-D3 | reverse complement strand
ACAATTTCCAGCTGCCGGGACCAGCAACAATACAACTGCTGCCAAAGTGCAATGAGGCAAAAGCCTACCCTTCAATGACATGTGTGTAATGATGTCGATACAAACCCGTATCACATCACACGCTTACAGCCGGACCCCACCTTCGCCTCGGGCGTGCCTGGCTTCACCTTCTCCATCCTCTCAGCCTCGGCAAAGATTGCGTTCAGCGCCTCAGGCCCAAACTGCTGCGCCTCAACCTGCACACACACAAGCCAGCAGCCGGCAGCACAGCATGTGTTGTGGATGCAGTTGTGTGCGTGGTGTGTGTGCTGGCAGCGTGCAGCGCCTCAGGCCCAAACTGCTGCGCCTCAACCTGCACACACACAAGCCAGCAGCCGGCAGCACAGCATGTGTTGTGGATGCAGTTGTGTGCGTGGTGTGTGTGCTGGCAGCGTGCAGCGCCTCAGGCCCAAACTGCTGCGCCTCAACCTGCACACACAAAAGCCAGCAGCCGGCAGAACAGCATGTGTTGTGGATGCAGTTGTGTGCGTGGTGTGTGTGCTGGCAGCGTGCAGCGCCTCAGGCCCAAACTGCTGCGCCTCAACCTGCGCACACAAAAGCCAGCAGCCGGCAGCACAGCACGCGGTGTGATTGCTGTTGTGTGCGTGGTGTGTGTGCTGGCAGAGTGCAGCGCCTCAAACTGGGTGCTTTGGAAGAGGCTGAGAAGTTGGCAGCACGGTGTCTGTTGAAAAGGCTGTAGCACTGCTGTCCATGTCCTTGGAGCGAGAGTGTGCTGGTGCACTGGACCCCCTAGGCCTGACCCGCATGGGGGCAAGTGAGCAGGGCAACAGCACAGTGTGTATCACCCTCCTTCCTTCCGTCCCAGTGGGGCGCGGGGCCGATGGCGTTGATGCTGTGGCTCAAACGGGTAATATCATGATGATGGTGTCTATCACCTACGTGCCAGTCAAATGCTCCTGGAGGTGCATGGCAAGACGATGCTGGTTGCAAAAGAAATGGATTAAGCTGGTGGTGTAACAGTAAACGGTTTGCATGCATATGACAACAGCATAGCACGTGTTAGTGATGAAGGTTGACACAAGCAACCAAATTGCCCTTTTGCACAACCGCACAGCTGAAAGCGGGACAGAAACGTTCTACTTCGGTGCATGCTGCTACCAGTTTGCCTGCCCTTGCTGCTCTGCTGCTGCTGTGCTGGCTACACTCAAGTATGCAGCTTCATCAACAGGGTTGACAGCCGCGCTACCTCCCTGCAAGATGCATTGCTGTACTGCTGTACTGGCAGCACTTCGCAGATACTGCGATGCAGACCCGGTGGGTGCACCGCAGTTCATAACACTGATTGGGAACGCCTGCCAGGGACTACAGGAGGTGCCTCATTACGCTGCTCCTTAACCGAAACTCAAACTGGCCTTTGCTCTGTGTGCTGCTTAGCACTGCACACACTAGCAGAGCTGCCTAGCTTTGCGCACACACAGCAACGGTGACAGGCACAGTCACTTCCCCTTGCTGCACTGCTGCTTAAGCTGAACACACTTGAAGCGCTAGGAACTCTGGGTTCTGCCAGGGAGCTGCACTGCTGCTTGTGTTGCATCAACATGCAGGTATGTCGCTGTGTGGCATGCGCAGCTGGCAGCATGGCCACAGACACACGCACCACGTGCTTGCAGTCCAGCTTGTGCCACGCCTTACTTTCTCCAGGATCCACGTAAGCCCGCATCATCACTTGTTGACCGCGCCTGGTGGTCATAGTACTGTTCCGGCGAGTACAGCCGTGTGTGCCCAAGCAACGAGAGTCATGCCTGGCACGGACGCCCTGCAGGCCCTGCAGCGGACTCATAAGCATTATGAATTATAATCTAGCAGCAGCTGGGTATTGACCGTGACCGGATCACCCACAACGACAGCAAGGCGGCAACTTGGTTGCGGCAGTTCAGAAACTTATTTGTTGAAGCAAATAATGCATATGTTCACTGTAAATAGAAAAGGCTTAAGCTTTGATGCATAATAGCCTGATCAACGCTTGCAACTTTTGAGAGCCCCAGTGACAACTTCATACACGCACCTGATCAAATCCTTCAGAGACGCCTGCAAGCTTTGATTACACTGAAAGTTTCAACGTTCTGCTAGTTGAGCCGTTTGCGTGCTCGCGCCGACAACACAGGCAGAATGCTGGCAGGCCAACAGCGTCTGCAGCGGCCTTGCAGGGCGCACAGGGCTGCAGTAGCGCGACCAAGTGCCTTCAAGCGCATCAGGCTTCCGTGCAGGGCTTCCAGCGAACGCTTCCCTGCGCAAGTCTGCATAGTGCTGGGCACCCAGTGGGGTGATGAAGGCAAAGGGAAGCTGGTCGACATTTTGGCGCAGCAATACGATGTTATCGCTCGTGCACAGGTCAGTAGTGCCCGCAGCAGCCCAACTGCAGCTCAGCGGAAAGCTGTCATGTTCACTTTGCTACTGGCAACCCCAGTCTGTACTGCTGCTGCTTGCGTGACTCTGCGGATGTTTGCATCGTGTCAGCATGCTGTTGCGTTTCACTGTTGCACCTTGTGTGGCTGCTGGGAGAAGAAGTTATTGGCAGCTATGTCCAGAGTTGATCTCAGAGGCGCTGTTTTGCTCAGCCAGTGGAGTCGACTGTAGACGCATTTGAAGGCATGCCAGAGGGACTTTCATACGTCTGTATAAACCTTGATTCCTATACCGTATTATGGCCATGTCTGTTATGAGGGCTTGCTGCTACAGCTCCAAGAAATGCACCTTCCCGCCCGTAAACCTGCCACCTTGCAGGAAAGCTTTCATCATCTCTCATCGTGTCTTTTGCCGCCACCTGCTGCTGCTGCCCATGTTGTTGTCATTGTGTCACTGTGACTGTTACAACGCAGGGAGGAGCCAATGCAGGCCACACAATCTATGATGACAACGGCACCAAGTATGCGCTGCACCTGCTGCCCAGTGGCGTGCTGAACAAGTGCGTGCCTTGCTTGGCAGCAGCAGCAGGAGGATGCGGACGCTTGCAGGACCAGCAGCAGCGCCGAGCTTGCAGGAACACCAACAGGGCAGCACTGCAGCAGGCGCAGCTGCGGGTTCTGATGTGGTACTGTGACGCTATGCCGGGGTTGCACTTTGTGGCTGATCTCCTTGTGATGGCCAAGCGCTTTTCGGCGCCAGCAGCTGCACGGCTCGGCTGCTGCTGCAAACAGCAAGCTTGCCACTGCATAAGGATGCGAGCACGCTTGGTGTAGCAGTCGCGGCAGGCGGGTGTGCATTCAGTTTCCGCAGAAACGCTTGCAGAAGCAACAGCAGCAGCAGCACAGGCGCTTGCAGCAGCAGCAGCAGCAGCAGCAGGAAGAGCCGCTTGCAGGAGCAGCAGCAGCAGCAGCAGCCGCAGCAGCAGCAGTAGCAAGAGGCGCTTGCAGCAGCAGCAGCAGCAGCATTGCAAGAGCCTTACGCCTGTGCTGCGTTGAACCCTGCAGGAACGCCATGAACGTGATTGGCAATGGCGTGGTGGTGCATGTGCCGGGGCTGTTCGAGGAGATTGCAGAGATGCAGGAGAAGGGGGTGCAGGTGAGCCTTCACTGCGTGCCTGAGCGCTGGCCGCAATTTCTCAGTTGAATGCCTTTCAGCAGCAGCAGCAGCGCTGCTCCGAAGGAGTGCAAGAGGGGGGTCACATGCAACGTGTTGTATACAGTTGATGACATGCAGCGGCAGCAGCAGTAGTGCTGCTTGAAGGCACTGCCAGGTATAGGAACAGGAACTGGGAGGGGGCGGTGGTAACCTACGGTGCATGTGAGACGGCTGCAGCAGCGACGCCTGTCATCTGCAGCAGGATGATAGTTGTGTTAGTGTCACAACCCTTACCAGCAGCAGGAGCAGCAGCAGCAGCCTGGCCGTATCGGGGACCCTACAAGCAGCAGCAGCGGCAGCAGTGGCTGGCTATCCAAGCATGTGCGGCACATATCACAGGGCAAGGCAGGCATGCGGGAGCGAGAGCTGTGTACACTGGCAGCCGCGGCGGCACTGGCAGCAGCACCAGTGGCAGCAGCGGCAGTGGCAGCAGCGACGGTGGCAGCAGGCACTGCCAGCAATGCTGCTAGGGTTAGAGCAAGGCTTGCCAGACGTTTTCAATGCAGTAACGCAGCTGGCAGTCACAGCCAAGCAGCAGCAGCACTCTTGCCAGGTGCAGAAGCAACAGCAGCAGCAGCACCAGCATCAGTATGCTCGTATCAACAGCAGGAATTGGCAGAGTACTCGCAATCGCTGGATTGTACACTTCTGCCACCTGCCATGGTGGGCCGTGGCACACACAATGTGTCTGCAGTGAAAGACCTGAGCACTCCTCATGTCTCGCACTGTTGCTGAGCGCCTTGCCGCTGCTGGTGCTGCGGCTGCCGCTGCCGCCGCCTGTACAACTGTGGGCCGCCTTGCTGCTTGCGTCAGGCTGCACGCGTCAGCAACCCTTGACATCATTTGGTTTTTACACTTGTCCGCCTGCTGCTGCTGCTGCTGCTGCCGCCAGATTGACGGCCGGCTGCTGCTGAGTGATCGGGCCCACCTGCTGTTTGACCTGCACAAGGAAGTGGACGGCATGCGGGAGGCAGAGCTCGCAGGTGTGGCAAGTTTTGGGGTGTTGTGATTGGTGTGGAGCAATGCACCGCTGAGGGCATGCAGTCAGTTGAAAGTCAACAGGAGCAGTTGGATTGCGCTGCACATGTCTCAGGTTTGATCAGGTCAAGTACTGTGAATGACTGTGCTGAGGACTGTCGGGGAGAGCTTGGGAAGCATGCCTTGCAATGGTTGCAAGGTGGTCAGGGTTGGACGCGCCCTCTGTTTGACCTGCTCATGGCTATCTAGCTGGCAGCCTCCCCCCCTCCCTCGGCCGCCTGTTTTGCAGGAAACAAGATTGGCACCACCAAGCGCGGCATCGGGCCGGCATACGCCAGCAAGGCCACGCGCAACGGGCTGCGGGTGGCTGACCTGGCGCAGCCCAACAGCTTCAAGGCCAAGCTCGCAGCGCTCGTCAACGACGCGCAGAAGCGGTGCGTGTAGACCAATGACTGGTGGCTGTCCGGAGGGTGTGAGAAAGCACGTTGCTGCTTCATTGTGTGTTATTTGATGCGGCAGCACACACAAGCCGGGAGGAGAGCGATGGGGACGACCCGGAGGTGCAACCTGCAGCGCCAGCGCATGCTACCCAGGGATAGAAAATGGGCAAAAGGAGCAAAAGAGGGAGGTGTTTGAGGGTGTTTGAGGGTCTAGGAGTGAGATGGTTCACCGGCGTTGCAGGAGACCTGGCGGGCACACAAATGAAACTACCAAACTTTCTGGCCATTGCCGCCGCACATGCTTAAAACCGCAACCACTGACGCGGACTGCTGCTGCCGCTGCCTATGCCCCTTTCTTTTGTTTGAATTCAAAAATTGACCACACATGACGCTGACATAACACAGGTTCCCTGACATCCCGTATGACATGGATGCGGAACTAGCAGCTTACGAGAAGTACGCCGAACGCCTCCGGCCGTTTATCACAGGTGAGAGGAGCACAACTTCATTATACACTATCTTCTTCTCTATGCGTTACTTTGCGCTTGTTCAAGTACAGCAGCAGCACCAGCACCAGCACCAGCACCAGACCAGTGCAAAGGCATCTGCTTGTACAGCACTACTGCATCCCGTTTCATAAGCACATTGTGGACTGAAGCAGCACTTCTCCACACCGTCTTGATGTGCAGCTACTGTGGGTGCCTGCACAGCTCTGTGCTTACCCTGCATCTTGGACCTCCACACCCTACATCACAACTTGCCAAACCCTCAGATCTACCCTGAATATGTGTAATATTTCATAACACCCCGCAGACACCGTGGACTACCTGCACGATGCGCACGAGCAGGGCAAGCGCATCCTGATTGAGGGCGCCAACGCCACCATGCTCGACGTGGACCACGGCACGTACCCCTTCGTCACCAGCAGCAACCCCTCGATAGGCGGCATCGTCACAGGCCTGGGCATGGCACCCACCAAGTTTGAGGCGATCATCGGCGTGGTGAGTTGTTGCATGATGCTGTCACATTGTTACATCAACATGTCACCGGGATCAGCGGCATTATGACAGGCCTGGGCTTGGCACCGCCAAGCTTGCGGCAATCATCTGCGTGAGCCGTCATTTTGTCACATGTGGTTGTCACAGCGTTACATCATGTAACAAGCTGCTGACAGGTGTGCATTTTGGTACTTTCGGGGATCACAAGCGCTAGTCTGTACACTGCCAGTCAATAGGCAAGCTTGTCAAGAGGTACGATTCCTGCATTTTGCTGCTGACTGGGAAAGGCCTGCAAAGCATCCATAGCTTGTACAGACTCCGGCCCTTATTTTTCTGATCGCCAAAATTCTGGTGCTGCTCCTGCTGTTGCTGCTGATTTCGCTCGTGAGCGCAGGCCAAGGCATACACAACGCGTGTAGGTGCAGGACCTTACCCGACAGAAATCCACGGCGACCTTGGAGAAAAGGTGCGTGATGCTGCGCTACATGCGGGATTTAGCTGCGTCGTCCTTGCTTCTGAGCACGCGCGACTTGGTTGAGACGTGCCAGTTATCAGATGTTCATGCAGGAGTCCCGGCTTGCGGAACGCATCAACGGGTGTAGCCGACTGCTTTTAACCAGAGAATATGTGTCCCTGAGCCTTGGGCCACGGGTCAGTGGCGCACGGCTTGCAGAGCCACAAGCGGCATTGGCTGTGTACCAAGGCAGCATGAGGCGGCAGCAAGATGTGCAGAGCCAAGTTCTCAAACAGGCCCGTTGGCGACCCTTGACCGTGGCTTGGATGGGCTCAGGGCTCGCTGGGCACTCTCTGGCTCTGCATCGGTTGAGCTGCTGACGCTGAAGGCTGATGCGCTTGGCTGCTCGCTGCTGCTGCTGCTGCTGCTGCTGCTGCTGCTGCATGCACGTGCAGGTGCGGGAAGTGGGCCGCGAGTACGGCACCACCACGGGCCGGCCGAGGCGCGTGGGGTGGCTGGACGTGGTGGCCCTCAGATACGTGTGCAAGTGAGTGGCGCGCCGGTTGCCGGACAAACCCCAGTGACACGTATCATTATTTGTGGCGTTTGGGACTGCGATTGTTTGCCCAAACGCCGTGTGTTAGTGTGCTGGGGGCGCTTCAAAGAACCGGCTCCTGCACCTGCTAATGTGCTGATGCACTGATGAGTACTTTTTGCATGACGCAATGTTTGGTGATGTGTACTGCTGGACCGTTTGCAGCAACTTTTGCAGCCACAGGGAACCCGCGGCTGCGCACAGCTGCGGCATGGTGTCCCTGTATTTAGGCACACCATTGTAGAACAGGATTCGTAGTCTTCACACACCTTTAATCTCTACGCACTGTTATGCATTCATGCTGTGTTATACCATTTGTCATGACACATGGTTTGTAACATTTGTAACGTGCTGTGCAGGATCAACGGCTTCACACACCTCAACCTCACCAAGCTGGACGTGCTGTCAGACCTGCCGGAGATCCAGGTGCGCAGATGCTGACTGGACACGTGTGTGCACGTGCTGAGTCAGCACCCCCCTGCTGACTCAGCCGTAGCTGTGACTCAGCCCCAGCTGCTGACACCAGATATGCAATAGATATACCTGCTGCACCAATCGCCACCATCTGTGGTGGCCACCATGTGCACCGCAATACTTCGCTCTGTTACTTTTGTCCGACAGTTTCCAGTCACGTGCAGCGCACCACAGCCCAGACACGCGTGGCCTTGCTTTAGGCACCTGACTAGCTGTCAGCGGTTGTGCATGTGCTTACGTGCAGCGCACCACAGCCCAGACACGCGTGGCCTTACTTTAGGCACCTGACTGGCTCTCGACGGCTGTGCATGTGCTTCCTGCAGGCTGGTGTGGGCTACACAGTACAGGGCAAGAACCTCAGTAGCAGCATCCTGCTTGACACATTCAATAGCTCAGGTTCACAGAGTACTCTGCTCAAGCCATTGCTGTCTTCCTGAAATGCTGCACTGCAGGTTGGTGTGGGCTACAAGGTCAACGGCAAGACCCTCAGCAGCAGCATGCCCGCAAGCATTGAGGACTTGGAAGCAGCAGAGGTGAGCATTTCAGTGGATTTCTTACTTGTGGTGTGGAGCTGTCATTATTGTCTTTGTGTGTGCAATGATTTGCTGAACTTCTTACTATTCTACTAACTTCTTACTATTCTACTACCTTTCAAACTCAAGTCTGCTTCGCGTGCTTAATGAGACGCTGTGAGGGTCTGGAACAAAGCCGGGGTGGGCAGAGTAAGCATACGTTTGTTGTGCGTTTTTCCGGGCAGAAATGTTCACATTGCCCAAGCAGTGCAGGACGATGCTGCATGGGAGCAGCTGAGGTGGCAGCAAGTTGATCAGCGCGTGCGAACAGCAGCGCAGTTCATCCCTCACCATGTCGCGACGTTTTTGTACTTGTTACCAGCGTGCTATCTTCTCCTGCTAGGGTAATTGTTGCACATACACACTGTGAAGTACAATGATTAATTGCCACCTGTATGCTGTATGGTGCTGCTGGCCTGGAGCACTCCAGATGCCACTGCACACAAGTTCATGTAACCGACCCAATGCAACTTCGTGACATGTGTTATCTAGCCACCTGTGGCCTGGGTACTCTGCGTAAGAGACATTTCACACATACATGCTGTAGTCCCACTGCAGTACGGTGATAAGGTGATAAACTGGTGTTCTCCATTATTCACAACCGTAGGTCGTGTGTGAGACGCTGCCGCGCTAAAAGCAGGGCAGCAACGCCGTACGTACCCATGCTGCAGAACCCCCAGCAGTATGGACCTTTAACAAGGTGTTCTCTGCTGCCACAACCGCAGGTCGTGAGTGAGATGCTGCCGTGCTGTAAGCAGAACATCAGCGGCGTGCGAACGCAGACACACCTTTGAAAACCATTGGCACGCTGTACAACCCCCAGCAATATGGCCCTTCAAACATCGTGTGCTCTGCTGCCACACCCGCAGGTCGTGTACGAGACGCTGCCGGGCTGGACGGAGGACATCAGCGGCGTGCGTGCGTGGGCCAACCTGCCCAAGGCGGCGCAGGAGTACGTGCAGCGCGTCGAGGACCTGGTCGGCGTGCCGGTCAGGTGGATCGGCGTTGGCCCAGGGCGCGACGCGATTGTCATCAAAAACTGATGCGCGCTCGTGCATGCAGCGTCTCTTGGTGTGGCGGCAGCAGCAGCAGCAGCCGCTGCTGCAGCCGCAAACTGTACGCTCCGTGCAGCGGGTCTGAGGTCTGGTTGGCATGCCGGTTGACTGATCTGCTGTGGTCCCTCGCCGCGACGTGATCGACAGCGGGAGTGAGTGTGGGCACAGGGTGCAGTCCCAATTGCAGCAGCAGCAGTAGCGGCGGCAGCGCAGGGGTGCGAGCAGTCAATGCGTCGTTGGTGCAGCGGCAGTCAAATCGCGTTGGCGCTGGTGTGGATCCAGTGCCGACAGCACCAAGAGCAAGCTGCCTCCCTCTGCAGCAGCTGCACAGCTAGTGCAAGGAAGCTGATTCCTGTTCCTGATATGGGACAGGCCGGTTTGCAGCGCAGCCGGTAGCTGCTGTGCTGAATGGGGCTGGCGCACCGAGGCAGAAGCGCAGTATTGCTGACTTTTCTGTTCCGCAGTTGCTCTGGCTGTTTCTGTTGGGTTCGGACTGATTGGTCAAAGCACTGCGAAGAATGAGCACATGCGCACTTTTGTGAGCACTTATGTTCGCCCTGCGATTTGTTTCATAGGAGCTGGGCTCTAGTGTGCGGCGCTCAATGCAGGTCTATGTGGGCTGTCCTGGGTTGATTATCGGCAGGGATTGGCGACGGCTGGTTGCTGCACCACAGCTTGGCAGGTTATATTGTACGGATGGCCTGTGTGTGTCGCGGCACACGTTGTCTGGCCAGTCCCAATTGCATCTCCAGGATGTGTTGCATGCGGTGGTGCAGGCAGCGATAGCTTACATTCTAGTCATCTTGTGATGTGTGCTGCTAGAGAACGGCCTGTGGCTGTGGACGTGTCGGTCAACTCAGCAGGCTGATGGCTTCCCATCACGTTTGCTGCCCTTCCAGCACCAGCAGCACTGCATGCCTGGATGGCATCGCAGGCTGCGTGTTCACTCACCAGCAACTCTCAGCACAGGCTATGCCAGTGGCGCTGGTGTACTGGGTGAACCTGGTTGGCTCGGGCTGCACTGCGCTTCTGGCGGCTGTGTGGGCACTTGCAGCCTCATCATCATCATGTTGCCCATTCAAGCCATAGGCAGTTGCAGCCTGTGCAGGTGTGTGCATGTTCTGTGCTGGTGCTTCTTACATGTTCTTTTTTTTGTGGGTACACTGCTGCCGGCATAGACCTGTGGACACCACATACAGCCTGCCCCATGCACGGCATAGCTTCAGGTAGTGGAGGCTTTGCAACAGAATAGACCTGCTCTAGAGCCGCAATCAAAAATGGTGTTTGGGCAAGAAACTTCCTGAAGTGTCGTGAACCCCAATTGCAAGCGCTAGTCCGTGTTGATCCTGTGTTTGCCAACGAATGTAGCACGTGCCAGTCCAGCAACGCGTGCACGGGCTGCCATCCTTGGGCAAGGCCCACTAGGCCACATGCTGTGCTGAACCTATGTTGACTTCTACAGGCCTGTGGATTGTGGAACAAGGTCAACAACGCCCACTCCTTTTCATCTCTGTTTAGTGAGCCAGATCACTGCCACTGGTGATCACTGAGTAGTGTATGGTACACCTACACAATGAGGAGGGCTATCTACAACACTTGCCGTGCAATGGTGCGCCCGCTTCAGTGCTGCGATGTGTCAAGACGCGGCGTGAACATCACACTGGTGCTCGTCTGTGGCACCGATGATCATCAGGACTGAACTGCTACACACGTGCTATGATACGTCTGCCACCTCTGTGAGCGGCAACGTGCATGCCACACCACAATCAACTGCAGCTCAGGAAAGAAAAATGCTGCAGCCGCTGCAACATACAGCCCCGACTTGCAAAATGCTATTGTATACCTGCAGGTGGCCCAGCAGCTTGCATCGGAGATGCACGGCACTGCTGCACTGCTGTATGTATCCCACTGCTGCCACCTAGGGCTGTGAGAAAGCAACCCCTGCAGGGAACAGCTGTTGGCAGCATACTGGGCCGCAGCCACTCAAATCTCATCACACCAGACTGACATCCCCTTGTGAGTATATGTGAAGCCCCTTTGAAAATAGTAGAGCGATGAATCGCCCGCGCCAAGAGGGTGCTCCGACACACCACTGACGAAGGAAACATTCACCCAGGATGAAACTTGCACGAGGAAAATGATTGACAGGACTTGATGCAGACACAATACAAACCATGCCACCAGCAGTGCCTGACAATACGATGGAACAGCCCAGGAGCCATCTGCTTCCGCTATCTTACAAACTGTAGTACTCATTGTTTACACACCCCAAGTGCCAAAAATGCCTGGTGGCAACAGGTGCAAAATTGAAGCAACTGCAATGCGTGCGCATGCCTGCCCTTGAATGCGATGTTACTATGCATGCACGCCTGCGCTACATGAACCAAATGCATGCACGCAGAAGGACATGCAAAGGCAACATACAAAACATTTGGTTGCGCCGTATACCAGATCTCCTGCAACCCCAGCTATACAATACAAAGAGGTTACGAGCCACGGCCGCAGCCACAGAAACAGCAGCAGCTCTACACCCGCCCGCCTAGCCGGCAAAGGTCCCTGCAAGCTGCCCAGCTACACCTTGAACGAAAAGGCAGCTGGCTGCTGCACTGGGAGGTGCTGCATGCATGCTGCCGCCCGCTGCGCTCCAACCGCTGTCCTGCTCTGGCCCTCAGGGCTCAGGCTGAGCCATGATGACGACCAAGGGTCAAATCTTCCTGGCGTGGAACCTGCGTTTGAAGGGGCGCGGGGCAGACAGTAGGGGGCAGGCGCCAACAGCAGGGAGTGAGAAGGGAAGTGGGCTGCAGTGCCAAACACGGCACGAACCGCAGCTGCCTGCAGAGCAAACATGGCTATCTGGGTTCTGTCAGCAGCCAACCCAATATGTAGGCACAAGTGCCTCTTGTGCGTCACACCTGGCCCAGCCGGCAATGCAAAATGTGGCGCGATTGCACACATGGTTTTGCGTGCATGCAGTGCTATGTCCTATGCTTAGCAGAGGATAGTTTGCAGGTGGCGAGGTGGATTACCAGCACCCCAGCACCTCGCCAACTGCAAACTGTCAGCTGCTACGCTTCTCTTGTACCATTAGAAGGAAAGCCTGGTGTCTGGATCAAAGACTCGGGGCAGCAGCTGCAGCAGCTCACCCATCACGCTTTCTGTCGTGAATGTCGCCCTTCCAGCCAGCAGATCCGGTGGTTTCCGGGGGCTCGTTCTCGTCCCCTGTAAAGTTGTGGCTGACAAGATTCTGCACGGCGTCGCCAAGGTAGTCCTCACCCTGCAAACACACGAGACAGTCGGAGCAGCGGGCGCGTGCGCTTACACCAATACAAAGAGGCACAAGGTCGGCCCAAGCATGGGCTGAACAGGAGCCTACAAGGTCAAGGACTGGTGGGTTGAAGTGGCAGCACCAGATATCTCAGTGCGGTGCTGTGCACCTTACTCGGACCAACCCTCACACAGGAAGCGATCCTGCGGTTCCGCGCACCTCTTCAGCCTCCTGCTTGGGCTCCTGACCGTCCTTAACCACAGCTTTGGTTGGCTTTGCTGCAGAGAATCCGTCTTTGAAGGGCTTGCCAGCACCGTGATGTGATATCTTGCCCTTGAAGTCGTTCGAAGCCCACTTGACGTCGTTGTCCTGCAGGAGCCAGAAAAGATTGTATATTTATTCCGTATTAAACCATCAAGTTGGCTGTTAATAGGCTGCGGAAGCCAGCATGCGATTCCGAAAGCAGCATGAGTTGCTGCTTGCCTGTGGCTTGGAAAATATCTGCACGAAGCCCTCCGCTACGTTATCAGCAGCGTCCTTTACGCCAGATTTGACGATCACAGGCCTAGCGGAGCCCTTGCGAGCCTCTGCTGGTCGGAGTGCCACACAAACTCGGGAGTGCAGGCAAAGTGCCATGGCGTGTTGATTGGTCTGGCTATAGAGGTTTGATACGGACTTATGCAGCTCAGCGCGAAGAGAAATGCAACCTGCGAAAGCAAGTGTGCCCTGAAGAACAGCAAAACTGCTTGCATCCAATGCAACATAGTAACATGTGTTATGTTCCGTTGCAAACACGTATATGAGCATTGCGTCAGTATTGTGAAACGGTGGCTATGCAGCATGAGGCGTGACTGAGATTTTGAAGCGTACAGTCAAGTTCCGAGACCGACAAACAAACAGGCGTCGCCGTGATGCCGCTACCAGTACCACATAGCCTGGCCTGGTTATCACATTGGTGCTCTAAATTGCTCACACGGTAGCGCATGCCACGTGCCAACAGCAGAGCAGCTCAGTCAGCTCGGCGCAAGCCTATGGCTCGCACAAACACTGCAGTAAAATGCACAGAGTTGGTCAATGTAGAACCTGGGCGTTATTTGGGCTGTAAGGGTCACAAGCCTTGGAGTTGACCTCAATTTATGAGCTTCAAACTGCCTGACTGCCTTGGCCAGTGGCAGCCACTGGCTGCGGCGAGGCAGCAGGTGGATGATTGTACGAGTCCACAGCACTGCTGCCAGCACGTTGCGGCATGCATGCAAAAGAGGAGGATTGTGTGTGAATGCAACTAGCAGCACAGGACAATGCACTAGCGTTTGATGCTAAATCAGCAGCCCGAAGGATTCTGCAATGCAGCCAGCTACAGTTGATGTAACAAGCAGCAGCACTCTGAACCCCGCCGGAACCGAAGCAGAGTCACCTGCCCCCCCCCTCAGTTGAAGTACATGCTTTGCCAAGCTACCAAGTTACAAAGTAGGGCCACTGGCTCACCCACTAAGGAGCCAAACAAGGCTCATGGGGTCCAAAATGTATCACCACAAGCATACGGGGAAAGGGAGGCAGAGCATGCACACGCAGCTAACATACAGTGCCGTGTCCTCTCACACACAGTATAGCCTAGCAATAAATCAATGCAAAAGGGCACAGTATCTGGTAGCAGCACAAGTGGCATGGTGACCACGCAACAAACCAGGGTGGGGGTTGTGGCCCTCCCCTGTGGGGGCAGTATACTCCTCAAACAAACGCACAACAAAGAAACAAACGTGTGTGTCAGCATGTCGAGATGAGCAGCACTCTGACGCAGCAGCACAAGGCAAGCACGCAAGCAAGCATGCACACTGCGCAGTGTCACCCTACCCCTGCATGCGAGGCTGCGCATGTAAGCAAAGCTGGCTCCACCCACTGTACTGCGCCGCTGGTTGTACTGATGAACAGGAAGCATGTTGAGGCCAATGGAGCCGCTTCTGGGGCACCAGCCCTTCCACGTCCAGGAAGCAAAGGTAGAGGCTACGCACGCACGCCCTTGAACATCCCCAAAATTCACCTGAAGCAAGAAGAAGTTCCCATATGAGAGGTCACGGCACTAGCATGCAGTACACTGGCAGCCCACCCAAGCCCCCGCATGAAAGCCAATGACGACTGCTGCTCATGCATGCAACGCGGACCACCCACTGTAAACGATGCTGGCGCCACTGATGTAGAACGCAGCTGTCCAGATCCAGGTGACATCAAAATGCAACATTTTGCGCGAACTCTGAGGTCCATGGGCAACCTTTTCTCAAGTGGCAAATTGGTGTAATCTCGATCATACTCAAGATGCTGACAAAAGCAGCACTACAAGCACAAAGGCAAGATGATTGCTGTGACAGCGATGCTATGACATCACATGAATGTAACAGTCGTCAGGGCAGCAACAAGCGACGGCGCATTACTGACAGACAAAATACCTTGATACACATACAGACTTGCTTGCCTTTTCATGCTAGAGTGCTGCTTAATCTTCACATACAGTGTACTGCATGCTAGTGCCGTGTCGTCTCATATACATGAGTGTTAGAATGCTGCGTTAGAGTCCTGCTTTCTTCACATGTGCCGTCTCCTTTCACATACATGTGCTCAGATCAACCCAACCCAGTTCAGTTTTGAAAGAGAGAAATTACACGTGGGTCCATCACCAGTTTTGCAGCCCGGCTGCTGAGTACCTCCATATCTAAAATAAGTTGTGAAGCAACAGTGACAGACGCAGGCATTCCTGCGATGCTTCTGCAGCTGGCGGCAACCCTTTGGAAATCAAGCAGCTCTTCTGAATGGCCGGCAAGCCCAATTATGTGAGCATCTGGCGTTGGGCTGCAACATGTGCAGAGTGCGTTCGTGTCACCCACCGTGGCTTTTCAATGCTGCTGAGCGCTGCTGCTGGCAGCGGGGAATATGGTCGTCACACAAGCAGTTTGCTTTAATGTGGGATACTCCTTTGCAAGCATGCAGTGCTGTGTCCTCATACAAGCAGCAAGCAGCCTGCTACCCAATCAGTCCCTTGAAACAAGCAGCATGCAACCAGGCCGCACCTGATACCCATTTGCGGCAGCCAAAGCATTCTAAGTGTTGCATGAGGATCATCATCATGTTACACACTCAAGCCATACTATGATAGCATCATGATCGACGATCAACGCCATCGGCCCCGCGCTCCACAGGAGCGGAAGGAACAGGGAGCACATCCAGACTTGCCAGCCAAAGCATTTCTGCAAATGCATGTGCTGCTGCTGCTGCTATTGATCATGACGATAATGATGACATTGTGAGTCCTTCAGAAAGCAACACACCTCCCACATCAAACCTCCCCAATGCCTGTCAGCATTGGAGTGGATCCGCACAATCCGACTCAGAGTCTGAAGCGTTCACAGCACCAGAGAACTGCAAATGCAGCACGCGATTGGCATGTGGCACCATGCCAACATCACCAGCCACCAGGGAGTATCACAAACACACATACACACACAACTAGCAAGCCTGCCTAGGGAGGGAAGTTTTGAATGTTTTTACAACCCTACAGCCGCTTGCTAGAGCATCACACACATGGCATGTCCAGCAGACATAACTTTGTGAGAAACAAACTGAAATAATACAGACACAGGAATGCACTAGGCAGCACCCGCTGCCTGGCTTGGTACATCCTACCAAAATTGTGCCATGCATTCAATTCACCACTTCACACATTTCTTGCCTGAACCTTCATCAGGCCCAAATAACAAGAAGTTTGCTCATACGGTTGACTGTACTCTCACTAATACTAGATGTACCAACCAACTCTTTCAAAAATAATGAATGCCTCAAACAGAACAAGCACACTCAAGCACAAGCAGGTGCAGACAGAGGTCCCATGATTTGCCCAACCAGCAGCAGCACATTCACTGTAAAGCTGCTCACACAGATGCTACTTGCGCGCCAAGACAGAATATGATGAGCCATAGGTGCTGCTACTACTGCTGCTGCTGCTGCCGCCACAGGGCATCTGAACCTGATCGTGCCAGCACTGCAGGAACAACAGAGCGAAAAATGGCTGCTGTGCTGCGCCGTGCAGCACATCTGTGTTGTGCTGCATTGCGTGCCAACCAAACTTCATGCCAAGCACATGCAACGGCATGCCCACCGCAGACATAGCAGCAGCACAGTCAACTCACTCTCATCATCAGAGCACCAGCCTGCAAGTCCAGGAGCACAACAAGCGGGCACCTGCCAAGAAGAGGCCATGTCCACATACATCGCCACATGCTACTCACGCTGCTGCTGCCGGACACCTAACACTGTCGCAGGCAGACAGCAGCAGTAGCAGCACCTGCCCTAACAGGACATATGTGTCTATTACAGGCGAGCAAGGCGACCCCTGCTGAATAGTGGCCCTACGCGCCAGCAGCTGCAATGCGTTTGCCTGCAGGACTCTGCAGGACCAGACACTGTACATACCATAATCAACTGCTCATACCAGGTAAGATGGTGACTGGACCCACGTATAAGTACTCTCTCTCAATAAAGGGTAGACTCAGACTGGTTGCACCAATCTCTGGCAGGTTGTTCAATCGTGCACCAGCCTGGGCCTGTGCAGCTGGCCGCCGGCAATGACTGCCTGAGGCAAAAGTGTTATGTCAGAGCACCACCACACACTACCACGGACAATGCCGTCCAAGCAACGCCAAATAATTGGCGCAGGATGTGGCAGCAACGACCATGAAATGGTGGCGCAAGTGAGATGCGCATGGGATGCATGCACCATATACATATACAAATGCCAAGATGAAACTCTGGCAGTCACACTCAGATGTTTCAGTCTTCAAACACTTGCCTTAATGGCAAAATGAGTGGTGCGGATGAGCTGCATGCCGGTACACCAGACCATTCTCTCTGAAACCTACACTAACATCTACACAGTACTGCCCAGGCTTGCACACTGTGACTAACAACGGTGGCTGAGGCATCATCTGCCACTGCCGCTGCTCCTGTTGCTGCTAACAAGATGTGTTAACGCCTGGCTCTAAAGCTGTCATTGCTGCTGCCACTGGTCGCCCAGGTATCCTGTTGCTGCTGCTGCTGCTGCTGCTGCTGCCCCTGCTGGGGCTGCTGCAGCCCCATGCCATGGTCCAAAGGGCAAACAGAAGTTGTGGACCCAGGCGTGTGATGACTGCTAGCACTAACAGCTGAGGCACTGAAGTCAACAGCAAGCCGTCCTGCAAGCGCCAGGTCAGCACGGAGAGGTTGACCAGCAGCATCAGGCACTCCAGAGCCGCGGCAGCCAGGTCCCGGACTGGGTGGAGCACGTGCAAAGCTGTCTGGTTGAGCAGCAGCGACACCAACAGCAGTTGCACAATTGCACCTGCTGAAAACTGCAGATCGCATGGTTCTGCTTTGCAATAGCTCCACTGCGGCAGCGGCTGTGCTTCTGGGTGTGCTGTGGCAGTGGTGGTTTGGTGCCAGATGTCTGCTGCAAGTGCAAGCTGCATGCCACAGCGTGTCCATGCAGCTACCAGCTCGGCCACCCAGTCCAGCAGTTGACGTGTTTCTTTGTTGGTCGAAGCTGCAGCCGTGGTGCTGATAAGTCCAAGCGCGCCACATGCTGCTTTTGTGTGCCAGGCTGTCAGGGGTAGCTTGGCTGCAAATGCTGCCAGCAACGGCTGTGCCGAGCGGGCAAATGTTGACGCCAGCCCCCAATTCTGCCTCTGAACGTCTGACACATGGTCCTGGAGCTGACTGCTGGCTGCAGGCACCGCGAAAGGGCTGCAAGACAACGCCAGCACGACCGCCGTGCAGGCAGCGGCCCTAAGAGTAGTCAGAGTAATAATCTGTTGATCCGTGAAGTACATCTGCCCTCTGTGCGTGTCAGCGTAGCAATAGTATGTTGGCTTGGTACACCAGCTGGTTGAGTTCAAACAAGTCGTGGCTGAAGGAGATCACAAGATTGTCTCGTACCCTATCAGTAAATTAATGGCACCCCACGTTGCCCTCCACGTACGGCGAGCACACTTATGGAAAGCGGCCCACCGATCACCTACACCCAGGGGGTGTGATGACGCAGCCTTAGGCCGACCCTTACCTCCCTGCCACGTTTGAGCTGCTTCAAGTAAAGTAAATTTGACGCCTGGTTAAAGTAGGCCATACGACAGGGGCACCAGTACTGCCAGTACGGGGTACAGCAGCTGTACTACAGCTGGCCGGATGCGCTCGGAGCACTACTCCCCCCTGCCACCCTTGCAACCTTAACATCGGCTTGCAATTCTACTCTAACCACCTATTTAACTTGAACACCGCCTCGCCCCTTCTAGGTGTAGGTTTGTGAGGGTCCCCTGTTGCAAACTCAACAGAGTTGCCAAAAGACATGTCAAGAATCGCAGCACTCTAACGCAGCAGCAAAAGGCAAGCAAGCAAGCAGTGTTGCCAAATGACATCTATTGCAGAACATAATGCAGCAAATGCGGCACTTACATGACTTTTAATTATACCTTAATCGGGTGGCACGAGCCTCCACGAGCTCGACTCAAGTCCTGGAACCTAGCTTACGATGCGCTTTCATACAGCCTGTAGTGCGTTAACGCAGGAACGCATTCCTGCCACCTGTACTGCGT
Source organism: Scenedesmus sp. NREL 46B-D3 (assembly GCA_014080715.1). NCBI lineage: Eukaryota > Viridiplantae > Chlorophyta > Chlorophyceae > Sphaeropleales > Scenedesmaceae > Scenedesmus > Scenedesmus sp. NREL 46B-D3. The sequence continues at coordinate 3,017 of JACERP010001350.1, read as the reverse complement.
TCGTACCTGTGGCACAGCAGGGCTGCTGAAATGCTAGCAGCTGCCACCTGCGTTTACATGCGCCACCCTAGAAACCTCAAGTACTGAGGGCAACCAGCTGGACATACAGCGCTGCTGCAATGTCTAATCATTCTGTCTTACTGGGGCAAGTATGCCCCATGTCGCGAAAAAGGGGCCCTGCCGAATGGAGGGACCACTGGCAATCATGTCCTGTTGTCACAGCATATGCTGCTGGCACGTCCAAGGTTGGCATGACACCTACCTGTGACTACTGTGCCGGCTGTTGCTCAGCTGTTTGCGCCGCACAGGTTATTATCACAATTTGGATGTTACACGACGGGAACATCGCCCGTTTTCGAGCCAATTACGTCGACAGGCTCATTGGGCAACCACCTAATCCACCTATCTTCAATTTGTATGCGGGGAATTGGCCAGCTGCCTTTGGCTCTAGCGCACTGGCACGCTGCTCTATCGCAAGCACTCCTAATCCTGACTGCACGCACAGCAGCCCTCCCGGAGTGGGCCACTCAGCCACTGCACGGCATCCTTCTGCACGTCGGGGGTCAATTCCATACGCCGTCCTGGCAGGGATCGAAGCGAGCTCTATCAAGGTTGTAGGACACGGCACAAGCATGCAGCACAGAGGCTGTGAAGCAGCAGCAGCACTCTAGCATGAAAAGGCAAGCCACAGTGTCACCCTACCCCTGCATGCGAGGCTGCGCATGCAAGCAAAGCTGGCTCCACCCACTGTACTGCGCTGTCCACGTGGTATTGAATTGCTGTTGCGTGTTCGTATGGGTTGTCTGTGTGTACATGAGCGTACTAGTCAGTTTGGCGGTCGCAGAGCTAACTCCACTTCAGGATGTCCTTGTTGTGGTGCAGAAGTTGAGTCTTTGTCACACTTCATGTTTCATTGCCCTGCTACTTCTGCTCAGAGGGATGATATGTTTGCTGAGATCAGATCCCTGCCTGGTTGCGCTGAAAAGTTGCGCAGCGTTTTGTCCATGGCTGATTCGTCAATCAAGGTGTTGCGTTTTGTATCTGATGATATTTGGGGCAGTTCTGGAAGATGTCTGATGGTGTCACCGTGTATTGCTGCTTTTCTTGTCAAGTCTTGGGATGTGCGCAATGCATGCAAACATTCTGGAGCAGTGCTCCCTCCTCTTTCCGCCCCGGTGGGGCGCGGGGCCGATGGCGCTGATGCTATGGCTTGAATGGGTAATATGATGATGATGATGATGTACTGCGCTGTGGTGCATGATGTGAAGAAGAAGCAGCACTCTAGCATGAAAAGGCACGCAAGCATGCAGTGTCACCCAACCCCTGCATGATGTGTGTGCTGTCTGACCACACAGTGATGCAACATCACAGATCACGGTGATCTGGATGTGACATCTCTAGTGGCAGCAGGCAAGTGATCAGTAGCAGGCATGTACAAGAGCGGAGGTTCATCAGGTACATGCACAGCTGCGTACCTCAAGCAATGCTGCCACGTGATGCTAGCACAAGTTACCAGCAAGGAGGCAAAGACAACGCTCGCGAACGGCCAATACCCTCTGATTGTTCACTGACAAGCAACCTCGCGCCGCACTCATGCATCCACGCGCCCATCAATTGGCAGCCAGCCAGCCTTGATGACGTCATACACTGCCAATGGCAGTATGCCCACAACCAACAGCATATGACTGCAGCGGTTACAAAATCAAAATGCTTGGGCTGATGAATGCTGCAAGTCTGCCGACGAGATAACAGCCTGTGCCTGCACGGTGCTGCAGCTGCGCCGAGCACCCCTGCACACTAGCTGCTGTTTGCAGGAGCCAAAAACCAGCAACTGGGTGCTCAGGATCTGCACAGCGCTGCCACCACATGAAAACCAGGATCCAATCGTGGGATGCTGCTGCTGACACAGCCCTGCAGCTGCGCAGCAGGCAGGCACCCTAAACGCCCACAAGCTGCTGTTGGTCACCAAGACAATGCAACCCATCCAGCTCTCGGGGAAAATACCGTGAACAAGCCACGGTGATGTACCTTACACACACCTCTGAAACTATAACTTGTTGCAAGCAGCACAGACAGTTGAGCTGCCCAACAGCACATGCACACTTAGTGCCTGATCCTGCTGTCCTGCCACACAATGACAGCAACCAGCACTTGCGCGTGGCCCTCGCACACTCCTTCAGCAGACCACTCGATATTGCCAGCCACCACCACCCATATCCTTGCAGCTGCCTGCCGGTGAATCAGGAGACGCACCAGCAGGCAGAGCTACAGCAAGCCCGGCTCAGCCTCTTGCCTGCCACCCACAACTGACCCAGCACTGCTCAGCAGCAACCCTTGCAGGCGCTACAATTCACCCTTGCATGTGCTGTCACCGCAACACGCAGCAAGCTGCGTCCCGCACCCGGGGCCACTGTCCATAGCTCACATAACACTCCAGCAACGAGCTGTCGCCCCACTTATCAAGGGCAGCAACGTTTACCGCCTCTTCTTGTTGGTAGGCTTGGAGGCATTGCTTGGCTTGGAGCCCTTGGCAGGCTTGGCGGCCTTGACAGAGCCAGCAGCATCCTCCCTGATCTCGTTCTGCCTGTTGAGCTGGTTGAAGGCGGGCTGCAGGGATGTTGAAGCCCACCCAGCCGACCACGGGCAGGAAACAGCAGGGCGATGGTGCCGAACCTGCAGGATTGGGGTGGCAGCAGCCAACAAGGCAAAGCGGCAATGGATGAGCACCTTGTTGTCAAACAACAAAGGCAGGTTGCGTGCTAGATGCTGTGCAGTCCAAACGTGCAGTCACTGTACAGCCCTGACCAACTACGAGCGTGGACCCAGCATTTCCTGCAAGTGGAGTGCTAGCACACTAAAGCCATTAATATGTGAACATACTATGAAAATCAATGGCAAGATACATATTGTGCAATGGATTTGCGAAGGGCTTGACGATACTGCAGCACAGCCTCAAATGCACTCTAACATCAGCAGCACACCATAACGCAAAACTCACCTGTTGTCAGAGGCTGCCA